>BGPR01020860.1:0-27301 GCA_013235015.1 Araneus ventricosus | reverse complement strand
CGCAATAAATGGAAATTAAAATTTTTTCGAATGTTGAAGTGATTGCTCTCCACAGTGTTAGATTATTATCACAAGAATTCTTAATAGTAGCACATTATAATTTGGTTGTATTGCCAAGTCAATTTTTAAGGTGTCCGCCTACGTTGCGAACCCATTTTCTGCCGAAAATCAAAAACATTTTTTTCGTTTGACTTCACTTTTATTTCTTAATGTAATCCCAAAACTTATTTCATTTTACTAGAATGATAATCGGAAATGAAATTAGAATCCTTTTAGTAAAACTTAATAGCTGAAAATGGAAAACTAAACAAGCAATTGTTTTGACAACAGTATTTTTGTACAAGAATGTACAAAAGGGCACAACAAAGAAGCGTTTTTCATTGTTCTAACTTAATAGTTATTTCTTTTTAGTTGCGATTTAGAGTTAGTTTAGTTTGAATTAGCCACCTTCAGGCGACCAGCTTGTTCGACGGGAATATGATTTCAATTGAATCTTGTATAATTTTATATTCATGGCTGCTTTAACAACGCAATTTTAAACTAGAGATAAACTAGACTTTAAGATTGTGGTAGATTATTTAACCCATGTTCTGTTAGTGGCCTTGCACCTATTTGTTCATTGTTTACATAATGTACGTAATGGAGTCAAATAATTGACCATACTATATGACATCTAATCCCAAAACTTCTTTTATTTTACTAAAACGATAATCGGAAATGAAATTACAAACATTTTAGTAAAACATAGTAGCTGAAAATGGAAAACTAAAAAAGTATTTGTTTTTCATTGCTTTCACTTAATAATTCACTTAGTATTTATTTCTCTTTAGTTGCAATTTAGTTTAGTTTTAAGAACTAAATAACACTTGAACTTTGAAATTAATTTATGGGCCAATATAGGCTTTAGAGGCAATGTGCCTGAATTTTGTATAATGTAAACTGTCGTTTTATATGACGTTCAACAAATATTGAGAATTTCATAAACTAAAAAATTAATTCACTACTTAGAAATTATGTACGATTTTTATCAGTTATTAAAGTACATTTTACATTTTAATAAATGCATAAAAGTTAAAATTATATTATTGTCGAATTTGTCGGTTTGTATTTCATAATTCACACATTTTTATTAAAAATTTCTTGTTCCATTCAAATTGATCTCCGATATTTCGGCGACATTTTTAATATATGAGAAAAGTATTTTTAACTAATCTTCACGGGAAAATAAAAAGAAAAATAAAACATCCGTTAAACTATTCTTGTTTTCTTTTTTGAAATGAAAATAAGCATAGATTATGTTGGTTTGAAAAATTAATAGTCGGACCTCTATTTAACGAAGTCGCTAAATCCCGAAAAAAAGTTCGTTATATGGAAAATTCGTTAAATACTTTAAACTACACAAAACAGATTTTAAATTCATAAACACTAAATATTATTAAAAAAGTAATCAATCACACCTTTATTTTGTAAATTACTATCTATTTGTTTTATATATTTTACCCATCAAAAACAAATCTACAAGGAAAACAAGAATAAAACAAAACATTGTCCGGGAATACACTGTATTTTCAATTTAAAAAAAAAATTATATTAAAATTAATGAATTTTAGCATTTCATCATACGAAGTTTTCTTGATTTCTGAATCATGATCATTTCCATCGTCATCATCTTCGTCTTCATCGCAATTCATTGCTGTATTGTTTATATTTTACACACTGTCCACCTCAAAACTGCCTCATCCACATCTTCATAGACACATGTTTTGACGCAACGTTTTGAACAAAAATTCGATGAATCATAATTTTGTATCTTATCACGATTTTTTTATTATGGTTGATAAGCTGTTTGGAGGAATACCAAATTTTAAAGCAATGTCCTTTTTTTTTCATGCCTTAATCCACCTCATGAAGAATTAAATTTTTTTCTTTGATGCTCAAGCACTTTCGCTTTGACATTTTCCAGCTTCAAGGTCATTGATCACCATAAAATGTGTTAAAAGAAAGAATAAGTTTGAAATGTTTAGAAATATTTTGAGAAATAGTGAGAAAAAAATATTGGACTACAAGAAAAAGTTCGTTAAATAGAGAATGCACTTCTCTATTTGGAGGTTATTTTACGAAGAAATTCGCAAAATGTTCTTGGTTCCAAGAAAAAGTTCGCAAAATAGAGGTTCGACTGTATTATATATTTTTCATTTGCACTTCATATTAGTTCAGTATTTAGCATTAAATTAACTCGATATTACTTAAATTATAATATAGTTTTGTCAATTCAAAACATTTTCATTATGGTAAATTCAGATGTAATTATTATTATTGATTAAATATACTAATAATAAAGGTATATAGTAAGTTAAGTAAAATTAATATTTCAAAAACTTATTTAAATACATAAAAAAATTTTAAAGTATTTAAATAGTGGTTTTAGTTTGTGATATGTTGGTTAATTATTATGTTATTTTTTTCAAGTATGGTAGAAGAAATTGATAATGTATTCGAGAATGACCAGATGTACATTCGAAAACCGACCGACACGAATCGGTGTGTGTGCAAAGAACGCATCGTCTGCAAAAGTAGAGCATTTTCAATCCCGTCTACAAAAATCGGTGTGTGTGCAAGTAGCCTTAGTTTTAGTGTAGTATAGCAGTCAGCCAATCTGCAACATGCATGGTAAGACATTTTTTTCTTCACCTTCTTTCTTTAATCAGTCACTTTCAATAAATAAAGATTTAAAAGCTCATACGCCTGATCCTTCATATTACTTATATCCACCCAATAGTTTTCGTACCTGCATTAGTACTTGTAGTGGATAAAAAGATTTCTTATATAAACATAGCCAGGAGTTTTTTTCCACGAAAGAGAAAGGCGTGATCTAGTGCTATCAATTGGAATTGAGTAAATGTACTTGGGGCAAGCGAAATTTTCGACATCAGAAGCTTCTGTCAATGCCCTTAATGGTAAAATCGTATGATCATTTAGAAAATCATCTCAATTTAAAATGCTTTTTAATAAATTTAGCACATAATTAAATTTCCAATTATTATCAGCTACCACGTCTTCTGTTAATTTTATTTATTTATTTATTTATTTATTTATTTATTATTTTTTTTTTTGCTCACCCAATTGAGTTTATAAAGGACATTTGGTTGAGTGAAAATTTCGGTACTTTTCTGTTATCGGAATCCCAGACAAAATCTTCAAAGTTCTACATATCGCCAGCGATTGATAACTCAGGTTTGGCGATTTGTCGCTAGAATTTTTCGTAGATTGCCAAATTCTAGAGACTTTTCTGGGACCTTAACAAATTGGAATTGTCGTCCAATCGTCGCCACGCTGAAATGTCGACGTTATTCCATTTTGAAGCAAGCATTCATCACTAAAGTCACTAGAATTTGTGCAGGTCACCAAATTCTAATGACCTCAGTGATGGACTTTGTCCCTAAAATAGAATAACGCCAGCATGTCATGTTGGCGACGATTGGGAGTCTGTTATCAGAAAAGTACCCAAATCATTTCCAAGATGCAATACCAACCATATTCCTATGATGGCGCCGTTCTTTTTGGTGGTGATGTCCGGGTGGTTGCAGTCGATGTGCCACATTTCCAGAGGAGAGACATCGGGTGCGGAGGATTTGTTGTCCGTGTCCAGGATGTGGAAGCGAGCTTCCTTCAGCCACTTCTGCAAGACAAGCATTTTCCCATTTCATACTTACGTTTTACAAGGGCATACATTCAGTGGTGTGGCAAGGATAAATAACGTCCAGTGTATTTTCTTATTTTTTCGCTTGTAATTATTTGGACTTTAGTTTGGATCATATTCACTTTAATAAAAAGAAATTTAATTCATAACAAATATATTGAACTAAAAATAAATTATTCTACTGTAATTAGAATTATATGTAGATATTTTTCATAAGTGAATGAATTTGGATTTACAGCAAAAAAAATTTGGATTAGACTTTCCTTTCTGGAATATATGAACGCTGATAAAGGTGTGATACCATTGAGTGAAGGAGCAGAACTTAGCAAAGGGGATTTAGCAGAAGAGGAAGAAGGAAAAACGAAAATACCACTAAAGCTCCTCAGCAAAATGGTTTGATGGAAGCATTGAATATTATTGGATATTTTGTAGTTTTAAATATGCCCATTGCCAGATGTTGCTACATTCATAAAGAATGAAATAAATTTTGAGAATTTGTAAGATAAAGCAATCTACTTTTAATGGGTATTTTAATAAAAAAATGTTGTTAAAGGAAAAGAAGTAAATATAACTATTTCATTTTTATCATTCTCTATTGTTATCATCTATAATGAAACGCTTATAGCGGGAAGTCGGTTATTGCGACAACTTTCCCTCGTTTGTTCGATTTATGACAAAAAAATGAAACTGCAGAAAAAGAAAGAAAAAAAGCACCTCTTATAGCTATTTCTCACAAGAACCGCACCCTTTCTGCACAAAGGGATGCAATTCCTTCCGTCTTTCCGGGGGCTTTCGAAACCAACAAACAACTTTGCACAGAAGAGATACCCTATTCCAAAAGCCCGAGGGTTTGTGCAATGGCTGCAACATTCTGGAGAAACATCTGTAAATGATCGGAAGGTCAAAGGAAGTTGACAGAGAACTCAGTACAGTTCCTACGGGGAGTTGTAATTGCGTATGCGTCTTGGATCGGTATTCGACCACCCGCTGTTAGGCTGGTCGAATTACGACGGCAATAAATCCCAAACGCCTGAACGCCGAAACGTGGGCCTTGGGTACAGGGATATTTTATTTGTTTGCTTTAGAAAAGCTTATTATAGAGAAAGAGTTCTTTTTTTTCTCTCCCACACTTTCCAAATTGCCTTCTGTTTAAGTGGCCCACTTGCCATCGGGCAAGCTGGCAACCTCGCCAGTCCGCCACTGCAACTGGAACTGAACCGTCGTTTCACAGAGAAAGAGAGTCAAATACAAGAGAGCGAAACGGCAACGCCATTCAGCAGTGGCTGAATTTGCATAAATTACTACCACCGTTTCCATCTAACAAATCTATACATTTTAAACAATTGGCAAAACCAAAGAACGAGTCCACCAACCCCAACTACTGGCGCTTTTTCGACAATTTTTAGTTCATGCGAAAGCTTATGACCCCAGATACCACAAGTGGAAACTCTGAATGACAGACGCTGCAATAGTTTGAGTACTGAGACCGGAGTCCTAGTAGCCTATCACCAGGCCATGGCCCGACCCCTCCCAAAGGAGGTACGTACTAACACTGGTGGGGGTAACTCAACCTTCACTATTTCTATACCCCCAGGGGAAGCCGGGGGTCACTCATTCGTGTACTCGCGGTGCTCCAGGGGATATGACCCCTAGATACGTCATCAATCACCTCCTGCCTCTCTCCATCCATTTTTGAGAGAAATCTTTAAAAAAAACTACTTCAATGTGCATTCTTTATAAGGAAAAACCTTGACAGAATCCCTCAGCCCCAAAAGTTTTGTTTTTATCGTTTCATTCTTTTATGATGTCCATGATTCTTCGACGTCCATGTTTTTGATAGAAGGAATTATTTTCTTCTTTTTAGTACCATGGTACAAGCGTGTTTTTAAAAACTTTATTTATTTTCATTATTTCGTACTTTTTATTTTTATATATTTCATAACTCATTATTAGATAAATATTATGAAATCTTAAAATCGAATTTTCCCAAATTCACTTCCAGATAAAGTAGCGCATGTGGAATCAAAATTTAGTTCAAATTAAACAATTAGTGGATAATTAAGTGCTGTTAAAATATCGTGTTATCATAGGGGACCCACGACCTAACAAAATTTTAGTAATTCAGTGCATCAAGAAGTGAGTGAAAAATCGATTATAAAATTCCATCTTAACAAACATGAAATTGCAAAAATTAAAAAGAAAAGACAAAACAATCAAAATGGCATCACTAAATTTATTTTTTTCTAAGATGGCGTAAAAAGCGCTTACTTCTTGCACTAGTCTCTGAAGTTTTTACCATAAAGCGTCAATATTACGAAATCAAAAAGCAATAGTAACAAACCATGAAAATTAATTTGAGATGCATCTCGAAGATTGTTACAGATGCCTACTAAAAATGTTTGTTTACATAACACCTGGGCAAAATTATTTTTAATTGTTGGTAAAAAAGCCTTATACGGATGAATAAGGAAGAAGACGGAAGAAGAATCTTGTAATCTGATCTTGAATATTGTTATCTTATTTGTCTTCCCTACTATAAAAGTACAATTGAAATTCTAGAGATAGTACAAACTAAATACTACATTGGTCATTTATTTTACAAAAAACCATTTTTATTCACGAGAAATGTCTTTCTCTTATCTATATAATAGATAAGAGTTTCTTAGCTTGAAATCCCTACGAAATCTTTCTTGTGTTCTCTTTTTTTATAAAGTCATCAACTAGTAGTTCTGTGAACAGTAGACCTCGCGCGCCCCATAAAAGAAACTAAGATGTCTTCTTCACAGCAGTCTTTAAAGGTTTATCCAACGTTGTCATTCATTTTGGAAACAACATTGTTTCCAGGATATCATAATTTGTCTCTAGAGGAGGTGGTTTCTTTGTCTCCATGAATACATTATCTTACAAAGTTATATTTACAATCTTAAACCAATCAATGTAAATGTATAGTATTGAACACCTATATTATACGCAAATTTTACTCCCTATATTTACAAAACAAATATCTTAACTCAATAGTTATATAAAAAAAGTACTGGAACAGATGTTTAGTAAATATTACACTCGAGAGTGGAGGTAGTCATCAAATTTTTATAAAATGAACCATTTGGGTAGAATTGTGGAAATAGCATACTTTTGAAAAAAAAAGAGAAATACACGATTAGAGGGAACTAAATCGGTAAAAGCAACTCTCAACATGTAACACTAAGATCTTATCTCTCATACACACACACTTTTTTCAATGCGAATTATTTACACAAATAATTGTTTTTATCAGTATTAACAAAATTACAATTAAGTGTCAGCTTGTATGGGTATAATCAGAATTAAAATTAAATATCTGCTGTCATTATTATTAACAAAATTACAATGAATACCAAATTGAAGGGCCGCGGTGGCCTCGGGGACGGAGGTTCTAGGTTCAAAACCCGATTCAACTGAAGATCCATTGTGCATGCGGGTCTGTTGTACGTTAAATTATACCTAGTGGACAAATGTCCTCAACGTCCTCCCACTGTTATAGTGCGGAAGGTTGGAGAGTGCCAGCTCAGGCGTTGTCCTCGTCATCTGACCGCCGTTCAAAATTACGAAGTCCGTCCCAAAATAGCTCCCGTGTTGCTTCGAAACGGGATGCTAATATAACTAAACTAAACAATGCCAAAAGTATTCAAATGTTTTAATGGTGCCAAACTCGCCAAACCGATGAAATCAATTGATCGACTTCCTCTTAAAAAGAATTTAAAAAATACATATACATCGTTTTTTCTTGCATCAAGGAACATTTCTGAATCGAACAACGCGTTTGGCCGTGAGTGCATATCAGACAAATTTACAGACAGACAAAACGCTGAAAGGCTGAGACCTCTCATCGCTCTGTCAATAACATGATTGATTGCAGTGATATACCGCAAACAAGCATTAAACGTCAATAGCTAATTTCATAATGTGCTTGTTAAATTTATTTATAAAAATAAGTTTTCGTTATATAAATGTTATAATATGCTTAGCATGCTTTCTGAAGAAATTGATATTTTAAGAGTGTCTTTTTTGTTTCTAATATAAATTTAAATTCAAACAAATATTTACAAATTTAAATTCTTAATGTTCTTTAATGTTTTAAAATTGAGTTTTTCCAACTTTTAAATTCCTAATACGATTTTAATGTTTTTACGGTTCAGTGTCGACAACTTTTATTCTTTGTTTGGGATTCACTTTGTGTTATGAACTCTGTAACTTCAGCTTTTCCTGTAGGTCGCATGTTTTTTAATTAAGTAATACCAAATAGAGATTTTTGAATAATAGAAGAATAGGTAATCGGAATGAACATATACTTCAAGAACTGGTTAAAAAGGAATGATTACTTACCATATAAATGGACCATCCTTTCTTTTCCACGACCGAGGTGAGGTTGTTCGATTTGCAGAGCACACAGGTCAGCTGCACGTTCTTCTTCGGTCTGTGCTCGTTGACGGAAGCATTGTCGTACACGTGGTTGACGGCGAACATGCCACAGGAGGGCTTGAGCTTGCAGGCCGTCGCACAAGTGGACAGGGAGTGGGCGGTGAAGGAATGAGTGATGGACTGGTCATCGCAGATCAAGTCTCGGTCAATCAGTCTGTAGAGATCGTCTCTTTTCGCTGCTACGCACATCAGCACGAAGAGCAAAACTGGTAAATGAAACAATCTGCAGGGGTCGTTGACTGCCATGGTTCTTTGTTTAAGATGTCCGCAACAACAACCAGCAGAGATATTTGAATACCTATATATATGAACAAAACAAACGTAAATTATAATGTGCTCTGCAAATTATTACTTAAACTCATATATAGAATCGAGCTGATTGAAAAGGTTGGTCAATAATATGTTTGCAACGAAGATATCTGAAGAAAACAAATGTACATAACAATATGCTCTACAAATTTTATCTTCAAAGAATAATAGCGTGCTCTATAACTTATTGCTTAAACTTATCTAGAGAACCAAGTTGATTTTAGAAAAAGAATTTCGGTGAGATGTGGTGATTACAATAATATGCTTCCAACCAAGATATCTGAACGATATAAATGTAAATAATAATGTACTCTATAAATGTGTTCTACAATTTAATACGCAATAATAATGTTCTACAATTTAATACACAATAATAATGTTCTACAATTTAATACACAATAATAATGTTCTACACTTTTCTACAATATTTAAACTTATCTACAGAATCAAACTAATTTAAAAACTGAACTTCATTGAAAAGTGGATAGTACAATATGTTTTCTACGAAGATACAGGAACAAAAATCTAGATAATAATGTGCTCTACAAAAATTAATAAAGGGCTCTACAAAAATTAATAAAGGGCTCTACAAATATTTACTTAGACTTATCTATAAAATCAAACTGATCTAAAAAACTAAATTTCAATTAGGAGTGGTGGCTAATATAAAAGATTAAATATCTATTAGATTTTAGAGAAAAATTAAAACAAAATGATTGAAATCTTTGCAACTAAACTAAACGTCTAAAAAAAGTTTCTAAACTTCTATTACATTTCAAAACAAATTTTCGAAGTATTAGTTATAACAATAAGTTATTTTTTAAGCTTAAAATCAAAATTGCTTTGAAAATCAATTAAACGTAATAACTATCAAAGATGATAAGAAAATGAAGGATACAGTTTGCTTACACCAAGAATTGTACCCTAGAAGCACGAATTATTTTCTGGATATTTTTCGTCACTAAACCTCAAAGTCTCGCTTCTGTCCAGATCCTAAACTTTAAACCAAATGTGAGACACGGCAAAACATGTAGATGAGCGTCTTAGAATGGCGCATCTGCGACATTTAGGAAACACAAAAATCTGTCAGAAAACATTCGCCCCTCCCTTTTGCATCCACTGCTAAAATAGAAAGAATTAGTTAAAATGCACGTGATGATCCTGTTGCGTGACTACGCGTTGACTTACGGAGCCAGGCAGAGATTCTGTTGCTCAGTTTTCCATTATGATATGAGAAACTGTGCGACCGAATACAAGTGATTCCATTCATCTTGAAAGTCACGGTAATGGATGATAATGATACAGAATTAAGCGACCGTCGCAACAGCCGATGTTCTCGAAACATGCCCAATTATTTCACGCGCTGTTTTCTCCAAACTCTTTTTTGTGAACCAGGGGCGGTTGTAGCTTGTTTGGAGGTCCCTGGTGATGAATTTCTTGGGGTTCTAGGAAAGTATCACACAAATGTACTTGTAAATTACGATTCGTCAGTTATGCCGTCTTAAAATAAGATAATTTCGCAAATTTTTAATCATAGTAGCTATACTTTTATTTATAATAATTGCGTGTAATAATATATCTATTGCTTGAGTTGAATATGCTAATTAATGATTTTAATTAATCTGTGTTGATAATTAACATGCTTTTAATTCAAATATTTTAAATTTATATCTTTAATTAGCGTATTTTAATTTTTACTTTAAGTATAATAGAAATAATTTTAGGATTCACTATATAAAAGAAAAAGTAATTCGATTTTTCTTAGCAAAATTACTTTAGCTATACTATCAAATGAATACCTAATGTATTCCGAACAACATTCAGCATTCATAAATCTCATAATGATAATTAATTTGATTCTAAATACTGAAATATGATAAAATAAGACTAACAAAAATAAGAAATGTAATATTTAAGTCTTCGTACCAGTATAATCGATGCATCTTTTCCTTTTCTTCGGCGTTCTTATCTTGAAGGACTACAGTCTATAAAAAACAATTTTATCTCTTCTTTTTTTAATCATTTAAAAGTTTTAGTGAAGTGAAATCGTGTGCGAAACGAACATGTTTTGAAAAATTCTTTTGATTTGGCAGTGTTTACGTTTTAAAATAATATGATTTCTCTTCTTTTTCTCTATTTTATTTTCTATAATTTCTTTCCTTTTCTTTCAATTATAATTACTATATTATTGTTAGTATTTATTGCATTATGTTATTTTATAGTTAATTTATTTAATTATGTTCATGGCGAATATACTTTGAACTGACATAAGCATATCATCAATATTATCGAAAGAACTTCAGAATTCGTTGTATAAAAAAATAATAAATAAATTTTTCTTAGCAAAATTGCTTTGGTATTACCATTGAATCAGTAACTATTATTTTCTGCATAATATTTAATAAATTATGTAGCTGAAAAAAATATATTACTTTAAAGCCAAATAGCGAAGTATTAATAAAATGTAAATACAAAAATGTGGCATTAAATACTCAAGCCAATATAATCTATGTTTGTTTCATTTTGTTAAAAGAAATCCAAGATTTCCCCCCCCCTTAACTAGTTAACTACTAGTTTGCTATTAACCATTTTATAATTTAAAAAGGATTTACGTATGAAAGAAAAATGTTCTGAGAAATTTTTCCACAATCTACTTTTGCGATTTACATCTTATCGATTTAATGTCTTACAGACATATGCTTTCACCCAAGGTAAGCCGATACCTCTATTAGCTAAATAATATAAATAAAAATATTCCTTTGCTAATGGCATTGTCGGCTTATCCTAGTTAAAAGCATACGCCAGTAGCCCAGGCAATGAGTCAACGGACCATTTTAGAAAATTGGCTAATGAGATAGGTGAATTGACTCTCCATTAAGCCAGCAAATAGGTTAACCCTCCATTAGGCGTGGGCAATCTCTCAGATTGATTGAGTATATTTTGCGTTCCTCCTTGAAATCAGTCGGCATTGGTTTTGGACCCGTTTAGTAATCTTCATAGACTTCCACGGATCAGCTTAAAAAATTTTAACAGAGTGAATTGAGTTTTATTTGAATTGAATTTTTGATTAAATTTTTCATATTTTTAACTCGCCGACAGGTTTCTGACCTGTGTCGGTTGGAGTGGTGGTTGTTCGTCTCTTCCATTTTGCTGGTACCTTGTTGATGCATTTTACACATTTAAATCATTTTATACAATTTTATTCTTCTTAGCCCTTTTACACGTTTTTAATTTGACCGATTCCTGGTCTACTTTATCTTAATAGCAATGCTTCTTGGGCAACTTAGGGTTTTAAAAATATCATTTACACGTTTTTTATCCTTGATGACCTTGACTCTGGAGCTTCGATCTCTGGGGTCCCCATCTTGACATTTGAGTTATTTTATTGAAAAATATTGTACATGTTTTTATTATTACTGGACACTCCTCGTGAGAAGTTGTACCTTGTGCTTTTAATTTATCAATTTTAGTATTGGAACTTTAATTTTTACAAGTGATTTTAATATTTTAAGAATTTTGCTATTTGTCTACCAGATCTGATAGGTGCTCTGAGGTATGGGTCTCTCTATTCTGAGTGCACGGGTGTTGTGTTGTGCGAGTGTTTTCTTTTGCGCGATTACCTGTTGATGTTTTGGCGTCCTTGATGTTTTAATATTCTGGTATTTTAATATTTTTAATGTTTTAATATTGAAGGAGGTGTTTTTCAGTGATGTTTTGATTTCTCCGGCGGCCTATTTTCAGACTTACACTCTTTAGGGTAGGCCCGGGCCGCTGTGAGTCTTAAATAAATAAAAATACGTTCAAGGAGTGGAGATTAACGAAGTTTCGGCTTCAATCACCCATTGCCGAAATCCGGAAACCAAAGTTCCGGCCTCTCAGATCACAGCTTCCCAAAGACAGAAGTTTTTCTTCTATTTTATTTATTTTTATTAGTATATTTTAAGTTGCTTGATATTGTAATTGTTTAATTCAAAATGAATTTAACATGGGGAGTATATTTCCTTTAAAAATAGTGAATCATCGTCTAAAATTGGAGTGAATTTTGAAAATGTAATTATTTTTTAGTTTCATGATAGCTTATAAACAGTATAGTTTTTGTTATCAGAACGATTTGTAAGAAATCTTGAGGAGACTTTTCAGCATCGCGTGAATAAAACAATATGTTTTCTGGATATATTTAGGGAGCTGCCGCATCGACAGTTTAATACCACTATCCCTGTAGGGGATTTAAGAAAGCAGGTAAAAAATATTTCTTCATTCCAAAAGGCAATAGCAATGGTATTCGGAAACTAATAACAAAATGTTTGCTGTGAAACCCCTTGTGCAACATTGGCCCTCATTAACGAATAGGAAATCCTTATACATTTGCGCATTGGACATACCTGATTTGCTCATCTTCACTTGTTGTTTGGAGAAGAATCACCAATGTGATCACGATGTAACTGTTATATGTCAGTTTGCCATATACTTTTAAATTGTCCAAATTTTAATATCCAGGGCTTGTAGTTTTTCAAAACGCCTTCAAATTCCTTGCGCAGCTTACTTGGTAAAATACCTCATGCTGAATTTTTTGGGTTTTTAAGGCCCATAAAGTTTTATTCGCTGATTTAAATTATGGTTTTATTTCACTGAGTACTTTTTTACTTCTGTCATTCCTCCATTGTTTTATTTTCATTTACGTTAATATTAATTTCACTTTTGTTTGTCGCAATATAGTCAAATTAATGGCTTATTATTAACATTAATTAATTAATATAACTAATTAATGTCTTGCGCTGAAAAACACAGACATATTAAGGTACTATTTAAGTATATATAGATATATTTTAGTTATTCAAGTGTAAACATTAAAGATTAAGACATTATATATTTTTAAAAAAGGAGCATGTTTTCCGAGAGATCGCCGCGTTTTTTTTTTTATCCATTATAGAACTCAGAATTTTTAACGGAGAAAGAAATAATAGACACTTTATAATATTTTAAGAATTATTCCATAATAAAATGTAGTTTTCAGTATCGAAATGAAGTAAATTAAACAATTCCATAAAATGACACTTTCTTAGTTTTAATAAGTCGCTAGTTAACGAAGACGCAATTTTTATTTAGCCAAAACTCTTTAACTTTTTCTTAAGAAGAAATTTGGTAAATTCCTACACCCAGTTAAAGGACTTTCGTTTAAAAAGACAATGAACTTCATATTAATAGAATGAGCTCAGAAATTGTATTTTCCCTTCTTCCTTGCTTCTTACAATATTTTCAAAAACGAATCAGGATTCTGCTTAAATCAACATTTCTCAAGCAACCCTTTTTATATAAATAACACTCCAAATCTTTGCTTAATCTTAAAAAAATAAAGAAAAAGAATTGATCCACATTTGATAATTTTTCCTCTTTTTATCGATAGCGAAATGTCTTTCGCGGGTTAAATTTGGCGAACGATAACTTCCAAACATCTGATTGTTGGCGGCGAGCTGAGGAAGCAGTCAGCCAACAGCGTGTACAAACTGTACGTCATTCATCTACACGTAGCTGAATAAATTAAGTTCATGAACCATGTAAAAACGCTGATTTTCTTCTCGCCGATTGCACCTGCGAGAGAAGTCGCCGTTAGTTTTTGTTTTCTGTCGTTTCGAAACTTTTTTCCGCTTTGCGAAATACACAGTATTCTTATTTGGTTTGTTTCACGTTTCATTTCCATGATACGTACTTTTTATTTTAGAGGTCCGTTTCAAAGCTGTAGGGGTGAAGTATTTAAAGAACATTTCAAAACAAAAGGTGAGAGAAATACTTTTGATAAATTCCACTTCTGTTTAATTTGTATTAAAACTTTGTGGAAACTTTTGTCTCAGTTATAAGATAGAAATAGTTAAAGAACTTTTGACTATTCTATTTTTATAAATATTTTCAATTTATCTTGCTCAAAAATGGCTGCAATCCTTCTTTTCATTTATCTTTGAGATACATATTTTTTTGTTTATACCTAATCATTACTTTGTTCGTTAAGTAAAATATAAATTTGTGTTGTAAAAAAGGTTGAGTATTCTGCAATCCATTACCTTGCGCATTTATAACTAACCGCCTTCGGCGACTAGTCTGTTCGTCTGTAATATAAATTTGGTATTCATGGTTCGCTTCAAATTCAATTCTTAACTAAAATATTTCAATAAACAAATCAATATTTAACTTCAAATTGTGATAAACGTTTAACCCGTGTTCTTTTAGTAGCCTAGCACCTGTTTCATTCGTTGTTTTTGTTGCGGTTGAAGGTTGAATACATTTGCTATTGAGACCATGTCCACGTTTGGTATTTTTTTTATCTCTATGTATTATCATCGCCCATAAGAAAAAAGTAAATAAAAGGTTTCCTTTTACGGTGAGAAAGTGGAGAAATCGCCGAACAACATGCTTGGATAAAATGTTAAGGTTTTAAACGAATAAAAGTGCTGTATAGTTGACATATACTTGCATTCAAATATTAATTAAACGTTGAAATTAAAGGCAAAACATGTATTCGCACCATTTTTGTCCAGCAGCATATTATCTGAATTAAAACTTGCTGATAAAAAGAATTAAAACAAAACGACCATGGTCATTCATCTTACAGGATATATTTTCCAATAAACTTACTATCTTAGAGGACTTCGATTACAAATTTCACGGAAAAATTGATAGAATAAAAAAACTTAGTAAGATCCAGTAGGATATTATATAGCTTTCCACAATAGAAGAGAAGCACGAAAATTATTATTTGCTTAAGCAAAAAAACCGATTTGAATTTCATTGCAACAATGAAAAATATTGTTCAAATTATGCCAAAATATAATTTTAAAATTTATAAAAATTAGAGAACAAATTGTACGGCAACTTAATTGACTGAATTGAATTGAATCATTGAAAAGATAATTATTTTAATTTTTAGGTATGATAAAAATCATTTTTGAGCTATAATATTTTCGGAAGTTATCAAAAAAAAACACACAAATTTCTCTTAATTTTTAATTAATTAAAATTTTTAAAAATCGGTTCCGATGTGCATATTCGCACCTTCCAAAGTAAGTTTCTGCCAAATTTCGTAGCTCTAGACTGTAGAGCGCCAACACACACATTCCCTTTATTATTAGTAACGATAGAACTTAAGAGCTCCAGTTTTTCAATCAATTATAGGTTCAGTGTGTTAAAATAAAACAACAGAGTGTGAAAAAAAACGAAAGATAAAACATTAATGTGGAACTTTATGTATCAAATCTCTTTCTGAATCCAGAACATAATTCTATTAACTCTGGAGTGGAAGAAACCACTGCTGTGTCCCGTCAATGGAAACATGAAGCCAATTTAACTCCTCTCATTTTAAAAGTGTTGATGTATTTTATGAGCACGAAAATTAAGTGTTTTGTGGCCCAAGAGCTATTAATTTGACTATGCTGCGCCCAGAAAAGTGAAAATGGCATCAATGTAAAAAAAATTAAGGTGTAGCAAAACGACAGAAATAAACAGTTCTCAATAAAATAGAACAATAATTAAATCGATTAATAAAGCTTTGTGGACTATAAAAACTCAAAAAGTTGAACATGAGGTGCACGGATACTAAAGAGGAGTATGTTTTTACATTTACATAAAGTTTTTAATTTTAAAAAATCTAATTAAACACTGACGATACTTCATAACACTAAATATGCAAAATAAGAAGCATTTCTGAATGATAATAATACTTTTCAATGGATAAAAATTTGCCATTGCATTAACACATGGCAAAAATTTTATTTTTAACGTCTGCTTTTAATGGTCATGTTTCAAATCGCTTTATTTGATGAAACAAAACAATCTTAAAAAAATCAAAGTTTAATCGGCATACATAAATTTAATTAGAAAATGGGAAATCATAGTCTTTCAGTGCGAGGAATGATAGGTCTTTGCCTTAATTTTTTTTCTTTTAATTATCTGATTCATCCAATTGTTTTTCTAATGGAGTAACAATTTATGTATTATCATACTTACATGGCAAAAATATCTGCGGATGTAGTCTAAAATCTTATTGAGCATTATCCTACAATGAGCTTTGACATCGAGTCTCTTTTTCATATCAAATTTTGAAATTAAACCACCAGAATTAGTGTATAATAAAAAAAAACATTCCAAAATTAAGGCTTACTAATGTGGTTGATTAGCACAGTGAATATTGTAGTTTATTTAATTTAGTTATTAACGTCTCGTTTTAAAGCAACACGAGGGATATTTTGGGGCAGACTTTATAATTTTGAGCAACTATCAGATGACGAGGAAGACACCTAAGCTGCAACCCCCTCTCCAAACTTCCGCACCTCACCAGCGGGAGGACATTTGGCCCCAACTTATAATTTAACAGGCAACAGGCCCACACACATGACGGATCCTAAGTGGAATCGGGTTTGGAAAATGGAACCCTCGGCCTTATTACTAGGCCACCGCGGCCTCGTGAATATTGCAGATTAGATTAACAACGACAGACAACGTTTATTTACAGCAACACATTAAGGCACACTAAATTTCATGAAAGATTATGATTATTAAAGACATAATCATTACTAATTATTAATTAGAATTATTATATTAAATATTATAATTATTAACAATTATTAAAGACATAACAGGAAATGATTACATGTTCCCCTCTGTTTACACAACGGTGATGGAATCAAAGTCGAAGTGACTTAATTGTCAGAGCAAAATCTGGAGTCTTCTATTAAATCATGGGCAATAACAGCTTATAGAGTAAGCATTAACTACGGTTCAGCAACGGATTCCGAGACTACCACTTTTGGATGATTTTACACCGGAAAGGGGTGTCAGGCAATGAGTCATATGAGCGCATTTCCGGAGTTCTTTGTTACATCACGCTTAGTAAAATGTAAACATCACCCTTCCATTCTTCACTTTCCCCCTATTTTGATGAAAATAACTCCGCCGAACGTATGCGGAAAAGCGCGGATTGTTTCCGAATCCTTTGCTAAACAATACTTTAGTAGAAAGGGGAGTAAAGAAGCAGTAAAATTCCAGCAAATGATTCATTAAAAATGACAGAAAGAAATCTTCTGCTTCTGGAGTTCTTCTTTTGCTATGTAGGTTCATTGTAGGCTTTTGAAATCGGATACGGATGCAGAGATGATTATGATTTCGACTCTTTTTTAAGAACTATAGTGGAGTAAAGATACGATACAATGCCATTAATTCAAAATATTATTGGGCTACACATATATACAGAATTTAAAATAGTTTCATTAACGAAACAGTAAAAAACTATTATAATTTATGTTGATTATACTATTTCAAAAAATGACTTACCTTTTTATATTATCTACCTATTTTATATAATTAAAATGCATAAGTGCAATAAAAACTGCGTTTTTTACTTATTTCTTTGTAACAAGAAACGGTTAATTGGGTGAAGAACAGTATTGGTAATAATTGGCAATCTTTCGTGATTCTTCTGAATTTTTTAAGTTCAGCATTTTCTCACTCTTCAAAATAGCTTTGGTTGCCTTGTGACGGAAAGAAAAACGGAAGAACCGAATTGGATGCAACACCGCCTAAGGGAAAACCATTTCCCAGCGCTTCAGGAAAAGACAGCACGAAGCGAAAAAACACGTTGCGAATGCTTTTGAAAAAGATAACTCGAATGGAATAAATTGGATAGTCCACTTGGAAGGTTAATAAAAGTGTCTAGAAAAGGAAAAATCGGAGTAAATATTATAATAACAGTCACAAAATTATTCATGTGTACTTTCAACCAGCGTCTGTAACTTCACAGTCATGGTACACAGTTTCTCTTAGGGTAAATAAAAACCGATTCGAACTATAAATTGATGGGAAATCTTTTGACGTAGAATAATGAAGTTTTCGCTATCTAATAAAGCTTCAATAAACTGATTTATTGAAGCTTCTTTAAAAAAATTGCTAACTTTATTTGTGAAAGAAAAACCAAAACCATAATTCAAAATTAATGAACACAAAGCGATGGTACTTCAGAACTTTTTCAGTTGGGAAACCCTAAGTAAACGCCACGATTCCGGTGTTTCCTGCACAGTCTTCAGTACCTGTTAAAAAAAAGATTGTTTCCCTAGATCACCGAAATATATGCAGAGAAAATAAATGTAATGCGCGATGAAAAAATGATGAAAAACAAATACAAGAAGTCAAAAACAGAAAATCAATGATTAAAAAAAGAAAAATAAAGATAAAACCTCTTATTTCTTCACTGTATGATTGGACTGCTGCATCTACGCATTCATCGTGTTGGTGCGGTTTATTTCCTATACCTAGTTCCTATCATTTTCATTGATATCAGATTCGATTTAATTTCTTAAATTTGGGATTAATATAAATAGTTCACTGCGCATAAAAGATATATAAAGATAAGGCATTTTACCGTGATTTTTCCATGTTTTATGTTTGTCATTGTATATGTTACCGTTAAAGTATGAAATCCGTTATTCTATAGAATACCTAGTTATTCTATAGAATAACTGATCAAGTCAGTTAAAGTGTTGAATAAATTTTTAGTTTACACTTTAACTAGTTATTCTATAGAATAACGGTCCACGCATCGTTAAAGTGTAAAATAGCCGACATGATGCAGCCTGTCTGTTAGTCAGATTGGTTATTTGTATTTTCAGTATCTGAAGTGGGCGCCAGGCAAATTTTTTTAACTTTAAAAACATCCTACGGCTTCGCTAGTAGCGGGAGATGGAACCTAGTAGCTTCGCTAGCTCATTGAATGTAAGGAATCTGCGTTTATAGTGGAATTTGTCCATAACTTCGTTCCTAATAGAGATACCGAGACAATTCCTGTATATTCTTGAAGCTTCATTTTGTCGCGAAATTCGCCAAATTTGTCGCCAAGTTGCCTAAACAGTCGCCAAGGTCGACTGTCATTGACTTCCTTTCAATACGTATTCCTGTAAATCTCTCTTTCCAACTATAAGAATAATATGGCAAGAAAGCGACATTACAGTTTTATGACACTGTTATAGTGGTTTTAATTTTCCATCGGTTATGACTGATATGCAATCAAAAGTTATAAAAAAGCGGACTTGTTTTAATGTCAGAATGTTTATTTTACACTTTAACGGCCTGTCATTAGTTATTCTATAGAATACCTAGTTATTTCATAGAATAACTAGGTAAAGTATGAAATAAATAATTTATTTTACACTTTAACTGACTTGATCAGTTAATCTATAGAATAACTAGTTATTCTATAGAATAACTGAATTATGCGCTTTAACGGTGACATATATACAAAATTAGAATTTCCCTATCTTCAAAAGCGATGCTTAATTTTTTAAATTTATAAACTCATTATTTCTACATAAATTCTAATATAAAAACCACTTTAACTTAGAGAGTCACTAGAGGATTCATGTTTTACCGAGCAACGATTCGGGATTTTCCTCTTTTCCAGCAGTATTTAACCCTCTCGCACCGAGCGAGGCGGTCTAAAAATTTCCCCTTAACAACGACGAAGGCCTGTATGAAGCGGTTGGCTTCTTCTGAGGTCGCTTCGGAGATAAGCGCGGTAGGGGTCACAGCCCATTTCCTTGCGCCTTAAGGGAAGTTTATAGAAGGGGGTGGGATAAGTGACCACCCAGGTTGAGAGAGTCCAATTCATGCCGTATCCTCCCAAAAAGGGCCGGTTTTAAAGGGACTAGAAGAAAAAAGTCGCCTCGGGATTAAAGAGTTAAAGTGCAGGCGCGTCGTCATCTTTCCTTTTTCTGTTTCGGAGGCTGCTCAATCACGTCACTTCGATTCCTGGTCATGGTTCCTCTTTATAATGGAAAAATCACCGTGAAAATGAAATTTTCGGTTTAACTAACGAACCGCAATAAAAGAGCTGATTTTATGAAAATTCGTCGCCTTTATTTCCTAAAATTCTTACATATATATGTATTTCGCAGGTATTAGCCGCATATAATGACTCATGACAGAGAAAAAAATGAATCCCATCCCGAGACAAGCCATCAGCAGAAGGATCTCATGGACCTGGTGAAGGGAAACGGGCCTTGGCAATGGATGGTTTGTGCGGTTGTCCTCGCAATCAACTTTCCAGATGGAGCCAATAACATGTCGATGGCATTCATGGCGCCGAATGTGGAACACTGGTGTGCACGACCGCCTGAATATAACATGAGCTTACAAAAATGGAAAGAAACTGCTTTGACACCCAGTGATATGCAGTGTTCCAGGTAGTATCATTACCTTGTTGATTCTTTTGATTAGAATGTAGCGTTAATCGCAGAATAGAACAAACACGAAACCGTTGTATCTTGAATCATTCGATTCTGAACACTGGAACGATCGGCATTCAATCGCCCTCCCTATTTCTGCCATAATCCATGAAAATCCAAAACTATAGAAAGTATTTTCTTAAATACCCCATAAAAAGATATTTGAGGGGTATTTAAGAAACACTTTATATAGTTTAAATTCATTTAATACTAGCCGCCTTCGGCAACCTTATTGTTCGCCGGGAATATGATTCCAATTGAATCTTGCATCATTTTATATTCATGGTTCTTTTGACAACTTAATTTTAAACTTTATAATGTGGTAGATATTTAACCTATGTTCTTTTAGCGGCCTTGCACCTGTTCTGTTCATTGTCTGCATAAATGTCCCTAATGGAGTAAAATAACTGACCATGTCATGTAACATCTAACTGCATGTTGTCGGTGCCACCTTCAATTTCTTATTCCTCTAATATGCATACAATTTCAACATTAAAATGGCGCAGCACATTTTATGACCAGTGGCGTGTTATCTGGATTAAAACAAGCTGAAAAGATTGAAAACATAGGAACCATAATCATTCAGCTTACTGGATATATTTCTTAATATGCGTAATATCTCAGAGAGCTTGGTTTACAGATTCCACAAAACTTTTGATGAAATAAAATATGAAATCAAAATGCATTATTATATTACCTCAGCTTTCAACAATGAAAGAGAAACACGCAATTAAATATTTGTTTAAAAAATGAAAACGGTATGAATTACATTGGAACAATGAAAAGTTGTAAATTATTCCTAAAAATATTTTTTTAAATTTATTAAAATTGGATGAAAAATTGTCCGGCAGCTTAATTTATGTCGTTGAAAAGGTAATTTTTGCACTTTCAGATGGTGTAAAAATAATGTTTGTGCTGTAATATGTTCAGAAGTTATCAAGGGAAAACTCCAAAATTTCGCTTAATTTTTAATTAATTAAAATTCTAATTAAAATTTCAAAAAAGGGCTCCGAGTTGCATATTTCCACCTTCCAATGTATGTTTGAGCCAAATTTCGTAGCTCTAGGTCCAGCGGTATGCTTTGTAGAACGCCAACACACAAACACCTTCTCCTTTATTATTAGTAGAAATTTAAGTAAATAAACAACAAAAATAATGTTCCTATACAAAATACTTTAATAATTTCAAGTTCCTTTTTTATCCGCACAAGGATAAAGTAGTTGAAACATTTCCTGTAAACAGATTTCATTTTATGAGTACATTATTCTATCAATAATCCGACATATAACGTTCGTTTCAAAAACCTGAGACTATCACTTTTGCGACTACTTTACAACCGAAAGAGATGGTATGCAATGAGTAAGATGGGTGTTTTACCGGAGTCAATAAATGAAAATATAATGATTATATATATTGCTAAGTAAAATATAAATCTCTGTCTCTCCATTTTTTACTTCACCCCTATTTTGGTGAAATCAACTCCGCCTGGCACATGCGCAAACGCGCCGAGTATTCCGCATGTATACCGCGAGAATGATCAGTATCAGATTAGAAGACGGTCGGATTAACGAAAGCGCAGGACTAGTGGAGGTTCATTTAGAAAACACACATTTTAATAGAACAACATAGGTTTATTGCACAGTATATACAAATTTGTACGGGAAATTATGCTATATATAAAATATATATTATAAAATGTAATTCAGTATAGTAACAGCATCCTATTGTTTAAGTCGCCTGAATTACGCCAAGTCAATGACATCGGTATGCAGTGACTTTTTTTCACCTTTAACACTCCCCACTCGCTCTTCTGGAAACGCCGGAGAAACCGGAATCGAAGTGCCGGACTATAGAGTCCACTGTATACTTTTCAAAAACGTATTTTTTTACAAGTGCTTGATAGAGATCGAATTAGCTTTAGTTTCGTTCCAATTACCAATTTGGCATGTATTGAGAGATGTGTGAATTGGAATGTATTGTACATTATAAAAATATAAGCATTATAATATTATTTTATAATCTATTTATATATCATTACGAGTCTAGCAATCCTTGGCATTCCATTTTTCCCTCCCCATCATTGCTACGGCTACAACAGAAGTTATTTCATATTCATTTATTGCCATTATCCGAAGTACCATTGTTTTCTTTTTCGTGTTTGTGTTCCTGATCGGTAAAACACCACATTGTTATATAACCTTTTAAACTTAATTAAACATTTTTGTTCGATTCAGGGTCTTTCGTTGATTTTCGCTCTCTCTCTCTCCGGTGTCGTCCGACCCTTCAGCCAGCAGCTCTTTTTTTGTGTGTGCCCATACCTGTAGCGCAATGATGGTAAGTGGCGACCGGGTCATAATGATTTAGAAATGTTAATGACGTCTGCGTCATGGTATTAATTTTTTGCCCTCTCATCATTTTTGGTTTTAACCAGCGGAAGTGACCTCCCCTAAACTTTCTCGAATATTTATTTCTTAAAAACTCTCGTACAGCATGTCAATTCCTCGAACCCTCCATCTGATAAAAATTTCGAATCTGCTCTATTCCCAGAACGCAACAAGTTTCTCCAGGACACGTGAAAACAACAAAACAAACGGAAATAAAATAATCCGAACAGGATCAGAATTCCCCAAAAGGGAGAAAAAGGAACCAAAAGGGAAGAAAAAAGCGCCAAGTAGGAGTTGCCTTTCGCCATGAAACCGCTGAATATCATGCACAGAGATTGCTTCCAATACGCATGGGCGTGGAGTTTACGGATTTGTTTCAAAAGTAAAAAAAATGAATATGCAATTTGAACACCTCTTTTTTAACCGATTGAGGTGAAAATTGGGCGCAGATTTATAATTAATGTTAGCATCCGTGATACCAAGTTTCATTTATCTAAGTCAAAGAGCTTATGAGAAATAATTTTTACGAGTATGCGATTATACAGACCGACAGACAGTCAACCCTTTGACGGATTTAGCCCAAAATTTTATACGGACCTACATTCCTGATGATAGAACTGTGTACCAAATTTTATCTTTCTAGTTATTCAAGTTTGTGAGTTACTGCGTTCACATTAACACGGACATACAGACAGACTTCCAGTGGACGGATTTTGTCCAAAATTTGATAGAAATCTACAAATTATGTGTCAAGACCGCATACCAAATTTCATCCCTGTATATTTAATAGTTTTTGAGTTATCGTGTTCAGACACACGGACGGACATAATTCCAAAATTGTGTTTTTCGAACTCAGAGAGGTCTAAAACATGGAGATTCATCAAAATCTGGAGTTCGAATTTTTTGACGATTACAATACTTTCTCTTTGTAAACGAGAAAGTAAAAAGTGATATAAGCGCATTAACGTTTTGTTTCCTTGTCTCCCCTAA
Source organism: Araneus ventricosus (assembly GCA_013235015.1). Lineage (NCBI taxonomy): Eukaryota > Metazoa > Arthropoda > Arachnida > Araneae > Araneidae > Araneus > Araneus ventricosus. Next base: position 3,197 of record BGPR01020860.1, on the reverse strand, counting down.
CACTGGCGTACGGGCTTTCTATACCCCTTGGCTCCTGGTTGTTACGCCACTGCTCCATACTTTGAACCACATGGCAAGTGTCTAGCACCCTAGGGATTCTAGTTTTCCCTCATCATCATTGTTACCACGAATACGGTAGTTCCTTCATTGTTTTTATGGCCATGACCCAAAGTGCCATACTGTTCTTTTTCATGTTTGTGTGGCTGACCGAAAAAAACATCGCATAGTGTTCCTTTTTTTCTCCCTAGGTCCTCACCATGCTATGGGAACCCGACTAAATCATCTTGAACTACTACACACTTATTAGGATCATTTAAAATTTGTGAAAATTAAACAAATAATCTCATAGAGATAGTAATTAACTTACGTCATTGGATTAGTGTGCAACCATATTAAAAAGGGCGTAAGCCACGAAATAAAATCGAAAGCGAAAAGTCTGCCTTTGAGTTAATGTCCAAAAAAGCAACATTTTCTTATCATGCAACATACTAACAGTGGCAAAAACACGTGAATGAAGGATTTGATGAAACAATAAATTGGTTTGAATTTAATTTTAAGACAATAGAAAGCACTGTTACAAATTGCGTTTGAAATGTTTATTCAAATTAGAGAAAAAATGTACTGCAATCACATTAGTATCAATAAATGATAATTAATTGCTCTTTAAGATGGTGTAAAAATAATTTTCGTGCGATAAATACTTTAGAAGTTATTGGCGAAAAACTCCGTAAATTAGGTGAATGTTCATTATTTAGTTATATATCTTAAGAATTAACTAATTTTGAAAGTTGAAAATAGAGCACAGTTGACCTAGAAATGTACCAAAGAATGTCATGGGAAAATTTCATGTCCCTACTTTTCATTCTTTTGACCGACAGACAGATACATGCATTTTCTGCTATATATTACAAATATTAATTCATCATATTGACGGATTTTGACCCATATAGGTATCTCATATGTATTATTCCAGAATTAATGTAGTCAATATCTAATATAAATATCTAATATATAGCATGTGTAATCATCCTTTTATTTTATAAGATGTCAACCTAAATCTTGAACCAAACACACTAAGAGTGTTATATACCTACAATATATCGGCATGTGTAATCAACCTTTCATTTTATAAAAAGTCAACCTAAATCTCGAGTGTTTATAAATTTCATCAAGATATCTGAAATCCGCTGCAATGACGGGTTCGGTTTTTCTTGTGTTAATCAGTTGAGTGGACATGAAGGGGAAGAAGTAGAAACATCCAACGAAGGCTCCGAAACTGATAACGATCCTCGGGTTTTTTTTTTTTTTTTTTTTTTCAAGCGATCTTTGACTGGGTTGATAGATGTTGAACATAAACACTGATAAACCAGAAAATAAAAGACGGGAATACTGTTACGAAAATAATAATGAATAAAAAAGCCAATGCATAGCATTAGAGATGGGAAAAACCTGCGGGTTTTAAAAGAAAACCAGTTTTTTTTGTTGTTTGTTTCGGTTAACCGTTTTTTTGTCGGTTATTTTTTTGTCCCTGTTATAACCGGTTATTTTTTTAAAATCCAATAACCGGGTAAAAAACCTGATCGGAAGATAGGCTCGATTTTAGGTTCTATTAGACTAAAATTTACCAACTTATAAAACTTTGAATTTCATCATCTTGGGCCAATCAACGACAACCGCTTCCTCGAGGCGTCTGTTGGTTGGCGGATTACTGAAAGAGTCTTTATGAACAGATAAGTATTGGTCAACGTATTGATTTCTTGTAAAAATAATATTAATAAAAAATTTTGTCTACGAACGGTGTTTGTTTTTTTATAAAAAAAAAACCCCTGAAAACCGCTTATTTCAAAAACCGGTTATTTTGAACGGTTATAACCGCCAGGTTAAACCGGATGTGAAAAAATCCTGTATAACCGAAAACTGGTTATTTTCGCAATAATCGCCATCCCTACATAACATAAACAACACAATTATTTATGCAATGGGGATTGGCTAATTACAAGCTGACGGGACCACAATAAAAATTTGATTTATCCAAAATTTCAAACAAGGATAAACTGTATTTGGAAACGAATGCTGTAAGAGAAAACTACAGTTTTTAAACTAAAGTGTTTATTTGTAACACTTAAGAATATACACTAACGTAGAAACGGAATGAAGTAAGATACTGAATAGGAAATATTATTGATGGAAGAGAGATAATAATTATCATTTAAAACACTTCGTAATTTAAAAGTTGATGATTTATTTGAATTAGTAATTTTAATAAAAAAACAATATACAGCATCTTAAATACAACAGTTGTAGAATAAAACATCAGAATAAGCATTATAATATACATCTAGCGCTTTCCGTTTGTTAAGGTAAGAAATTTTTATTGCTTTTGTAGAATACACTGCACGGTAGTAATTCGGCTTTGCAAAGTAAATCAGCAGTTGCTTGCGGAATCGAAACATGATTCTACAAAATAGAAGAATAGTAAAGTAATTCAAAATTGAAGTCTTGCGTTTGCTACCTATTATGTCTCATAATTAACGTAATATCTTGCAGGATTTTTATTAACTGATTCAATAAAAAAATTCAGAGTGTTACAAGAAAGCAAAACTTCAAATTAAAATAGGGATACTAAATTTTTGGCACAAACGTAATTTGGAGGGTGGGAATGTGCCCCTCGGGGCCCTTTTTTTGAAATTTTGATTAGAATTTTAATTAATCAAAAATTAAGCGAACTTTTGGCGTTTCTCCTTTATAACGTCTGAAAATATTACAACACAAAAATCGTTTTTACACTATTTGAAAATGCAGAAAATTACCTTTTCAATAATATTTACTGTACAATTTTTTCTCTAATTTTAATAAATTTTTAAATATATTTTTAGTCGTAATTTATAACAATACTTTCATTGTTGAAATAGAGTTCAAACCGTTTTCATTGTTTAAACAAATTTCTAATCGTGTGTTTCTATTCCATTGTTGAAAACTAAAGAATTTACTCTCTTTTTTGTTTCATCAATTTTACTCTGAAATCTGTAAACAGAACCTTTAAGGTATTTAGTATATAAGGAAATAAATCCAGTACGCTGAAAGATGTTTTAATTCTTTTTGAAATTCTTATTAAAATAATTATTTGCATTCTTTGAAATTGGAATTATACTATTACATTAAAAAGAAATTTTAATTATTATTCTATTACATTAAAA
>BGPR01020859.1:0-27301 GCA_013235015.1 Araneus ventricosus | reverse complement strand
CGCAATAAATGGAAATTAAAATTTTTTCGAATGTTGAAGTGATTGCTCTCCACAGTGTTAGATTATTATCACAAGAATTCTTAATAGTAGCACATTATAATTTGGTTGTATTGCCAAGTCAATTTTTAAGGTGTCCGCCTACGTTGCGAACCCATTTTCTGCCGAAAATCAAAAACATTTTTTTCGTTTGACTTCACTTTTATTTCTTAATGTAATCCCAAAACTTATTTCATTTTACTAGAATGATAATCGGAAATGAAATTAGAATCCTTTTAGTAAAACTTAATAGCTGAAAATGGAAAACTAAACAAGCAATTGTTTTGACAACAGTATTTTTGTACAAGAATGTACAAAAGGGCACAACAAAGAAGCGTTTTTCATTGTTCTAACTTAATAGTTATTTCTTTTTAGTTGCGATTTAGAGTTAGTTTAGTTTGAATTAGCCACCTTCAGGCGACCAGCTTGTTCGACGGGAATATGATTTCAATTGAATCTTGTATAATTTTATATTCATGGCTGCTTTAACAACGCAATTTTAAACTAGAGATAAACTAGACTTTAAGATTGTGGTAGATTATTTAACCCATGTTCTGTTAGTGGCCTTGCACCTATTTGTTCATTGTTTACATAATGTACGTAATGGAGTCAAATAATTGACCATACTATATGACATCTAATCCCAAAACTTCTTTTATTTTACTAAAACGATAATCGGAAATGAAATTACAAACATTTTAGTAAAACATAGTAGCTGAAAATGGAAAACTAAAAAAGTATTTGTTTTTCATTGCTTTCACTTAATAATTCACTTAGTATTTATTTCTCTTTAGTTGCAATTTAGTTTAGTTTTAAGAACTAAATAACACTTGAACTTTGAAATTAATTTATGGGCCAATATAGGCTTTAGAGGCAATGTGCCTGAATTTTGTATAATGTAAACTGTCGTTTTATATGACGTTCAACAAATATTGAGAATTTCATAAACTAAAAAATTAATTCACTACTTAGAAATTATGTACGATTTTTATCAGTTATTAAAGTACATTTTACATTTTAATAAATGCATAAAAGTTAAAATTATATTATTGTCGAATTTGTCGGTTTGTATTTCATAATTCACACATTTTTATTAAAAATTTCTTGTTCCATTCAAATTGATCTCCGATATTTCGGCGACATTTTTAATATATGAGAAAAGTATTTTTAACTAATCTTCACGGGAAAATAAAAAGAAAAATAAAACATCCGTTAAACTATTCTTGTTTTCTTTTTTGAAATGAAAATAAGCATAGATTATGTTGGTTTGAAAAATTAATAGTCGGACCTCTATTTAACGAAGTCGCTAAATCCCGAAAAAAAGTTCGTTATATGGAAAATTCGTTAAATACTTTAAACTACACAAAACAGATTTTAAATTCATAAACACTAAATATTATTAAAAAAGTAATCAATCACACCTTTATTTTGTAAATTACTATCTATTTGTTTTATATATTTTACCCATCAAAAACAAATCTACAAGGAAAACAAGAATAAAACAAAACATTGTCCGGGAATACACTGTATTTTCAATTTAAAAAAAAAATTATATTAAAATTAATGAATTTTAGCATTTCATCATACGAAGTTTTCTTGATTTCTGAATCATGATCATTTCCATCGTCATCATCTTCGTCTTCATCGCAATTCATTGCTGTATTGTTTATATTTTACACACTGTCCACCTCAAAACTGCCTCATCCACATCTTCATAGACACATGTTTTGACGCAACGTTTTGAACAAAAATTCGATGAATCATAATTTTGTATCTTATCACGATTTTTTTATTATGGTTGATAAGCTGTTTGGAGGAATACCAAATTTTAAAGCAATGTCCTTTTTTTTTCATGCCTTAATCCACCTCATGAAGAATTAAATTTTTTTCTTTGATGCTCAAGCACTTTCGCTTTGACATTTTCCAGCTTCAAGGTCATTGATCACCATAAAATGTGTTAAAAGAAAGAATAAGTTTGAAATGTTTAGAAATATTTTGAGAAATAGTGAGAAAAAAATATTGGACTACAAGAAAAAGTTCGTTAAATAGAGAATGCACTTCTCTATTTGGAGGTTATTTTACGAAGAAATTCGCAAAATGTTCTTGGTTCCAAGAAAAAGTTCGCAAAATAGAGGTTCGACTGTATTATATATTTTTCATTTGCACTTCATATTAGTTCAGTATTTAGCATTAAATTAACTCGATATTACTTAAATTATAATATAGTTTTGTCAATTCAAAACATTTTCATTATGGTAAATTCAGATGTAATTATTATTATTGATTAAATATACTAATAATAAAGGTATATAGTAAGTTAAGTAAAATTAATATTTCAAAAACTTATTTAAATACATAAAAAAATTTTAAAGTATTTAAATAGTGGTTTTAGTTTGTGATATGTTGGTTAATTATTATGTTATTTTTTTCAAGTATGGTAGAAGAAATTGATAATGTATTCGAGAATGACCAGATGTACATTCGAAAACCGACCGACACGAATCGGTGTGTGTGCAAAGAACGCATCGTCTGCAAAAGTAGAGCATTTTCAATCCCGTCTACAAAAATCGGTGTGTGTGCAAGTAGCCTTAGTTTTAGTGTAGTATAGCAGTCAGCCAATCTGCAACATGCATGGTAAGACATTTTTTTCTTCACCTTCTTTCTTTAATCAGTCACTTTCAATAAATAAAGATTTAAAAGCTCATACGCCTGATCCTTCATATTACTTATATCCACCCAATAGTTTTCGTACCTGCATTAGTACTTGTAGTGGATAAAAAGATTTCTTATATAAACATAGCCAGGAGTTTTTTTCCACGAAAGAGAAAGGCGTGATCTAGTGCTATCAATTGGAATTGAGTAAATGTACTTGGGGCAAGCGAAATTTTCGACATCAGAAGCTTCTGTCAATGCCCTTAATGGTAAAATCGTATGATCATTTAGAAAATCATCTCAATTTAAAATGCTTTTTAATAAATTTAGCACATAATTAAATTTCCAATTATTATCAGCTACCACGTCTTCTGTTAATTTTATTTATTTATTTATTTATTTATTTATTTATTATTTTTTTTTTTGCTCACCCAATTGAGTTTATAAAGGACATTTGGTTGAGTGAAAATTTCGGTACTTTTCTGTTATCGGAATCCCAGACAAAATCTTCAAAGTTCTACATATCGCCAGCGATTGATAACTCAGGTTTGGCGATTTGTCGCTAGAATTTTTCGTAGATTGCCAAATTCTAGAGACTTTTCTGGGACCTTAACAAATTGGAATTGTCGTCCAATCGTCGCCACGCTGAAATGTCGACGTTATTCCATTTTGAAGCAAGCATTCATCACTAAAGTCACTAGAATTTGTGCAGGTCACCAAATTCTAATGACCTCAGTGATGGACTTTGTCCCTAAAATAGAATAACGCCAGCATGTCATGTTGGCGACGATTGGGAGTCTGTTATCAGAAAAGTACCCAAATCATTTCCAAGATGCAATACCAACCATATTCCTATGATGGCGCCGTTCTTTTTGGTGGTGATGTCCGGGTGGTTGCAGTCGATGTGCCACATTTCCAGAGGAGAGACATCGGGTGCGGAGGATTTGTTGTCCGTGTCCAGGATGTGGAAGCGAGCTTCCTTCAGCCACTTCTGCAAGACAAGCATTTTCCCATTTCATACTTACGTTTTACAAGGGCATACATTCAGTGGTGTGGCAAGGATAAATAACGTCCAGTGTATTTTCTTATTTTTTCGCTTGTAATTATTTGGACTTTAGTTTGGATCATATTCACTTTAATAAAAAGAAATTTAATTCATAACAAATATATTGAACTAAAAATAAATTATTCTACTGTAATTAGAATTATATGTAGATATTTTTCATAAGTGAATGAATTTGGATTTACAGCAAAAAAAATTTGGATTAGACTTTCCTTTCTGGAATATATGAACGCTGATAAAGGTGTGATACCATTGAGTGAAGGAGCAGAACTTAGCAAAGGGGATTTAGCAGAAGAGGAAGAAGGAAAAACGAAAATACCACTAAAGCTCCTCAGCAAAATGGTTTGATGGAAGCATTGAATATTATTGGATATTTTGTAGTTTTAAATATGCCCATTGCCAGATGTTGCTACATTCATAAAGAATGAAATAAATTTTGAGAATTTGTAAGATAAAGCAATCTACTTTTAATGGGTATTTTAATAAAAAAATGTTGTTAAAGGAAAAGAAGTAAATATAACTATTTCATTTTTATCATTCTCTATTGTTATCATCTATAATGAAACGCTTATAGCGGGAAGTCGGTTATTGCGACAACTTTCCCTCGTTTGTTCGATTTATGACAAAAAAATGAAACTGCAGAAAAAGAAAGAAAAAAAGCACCTCTTATAGCTATTTCTCACAAGAACCGCACCCTTTCTGCACAAAGGGATGCAATTCCTTCCGTCTTTCCGGGGGCTTTCGAAACCAACAAACAACTTTGCACAGAAGAGATACCCTATTCCAAAAGCCCGAGGGTTTGTGCAATGGCTGCAACATTCTGGAGAAACATCTGTAAATGATCGGAAGGTCAAAGGAAGTTGACAGAGAACTCAGTACAGTTCCTACGGGGAGTTGTAATTGCGTATGCGTCTTGGATCGGTATTCGACCACCCGCTGTTAGGCTGGTCGAATTACGACGGCAATAAATCCCAAACGCCTGAACGCCGAAACGTGGGCCTTGGGTACAGGGATATTTTATTTGTTTGCTTTAGAAAAGCTTATTATAGAGAAAGAGTTCTTTTTTTTCTCTCCCACACTTTCCAAATTGCCTTCTGTTTAAGTGGCCCACTTGCCATCGGGCAAGCTGGCAACCTCGCCAGTCCGCCACTGCAACTGGAACTGAACCGTCGTTTCACAGAGAAAGAGAGTCAAATACAAGAGAGCGAAACGGCAACGCCATTCAGCAGTGGCTGAATTTGCATAAATTACTACCACCGTTTCCATCTAACAAATCTATACATTTTAAACAATTGGCAAAACCAAAGAACGAGTCCACCAACCCCAACTACTGGCGCTTTTTCGACAATTTTTAGTTCATGCGAAAGCTTATGACCCCAGATACCACAAGTGGAAACTCTGAATGACAGACGCTGCAATAGTTTGAGTACTGAGACCGGAGTCCTAGTAGCCTATCACCAGGCCATGGCCCGACCCCTCCCAAAGGAGGTACGTACTAACACTGGTGGGGGTAACTCAACCTTCACTATTTCTATACCCCCAGGGGAAGCCGGGGGTCACTCATTCGTGTACTCGCGGTGCTCCAGGGGATATGACCCCTAGATACGTCATCAATCACCTCCTGCCTCTCTCCATCCATTTTTGAGAGAAATCTTTAAAAAAAACTACTTCAATGTGCATTCTTTATAAGGAAAAACCTTGACAGAATCCCTCAGCCCCAAAAGTTTTGTTTTTATCGTTTCATTCTTTTATGATGTCCATGATTCTTCGACGTCCATGTTTTTGATAGAAGGAATTATTTTCTTCTTTTTAGTACCATGGTACAAGCGTGTTTTTAAAAACTTTATTTATTTTCATTATTTCGTACTTTTTATTTTTATATATTTCATAACTCATTATTAGATAAATATTATGAAATCTTAAAATCGAATTTTCCCAAATTCACTTCCAGATAAAGTAGCGCATGTGGAATCAAAATTTAGTTCAAATTAAACAATTAGTGGATAATTAAGTGCTGTTAAAATATCGTGTTATCATAGGGGACCCACGACCTAACAAAATTTTAGTAATTCAGTGCATCAAGAAGTGAGTGAAAAATCGATTATAAAATTCCATCTTAACAAACATGAAATTGCAAAAATTAAAAAGAAAAGACAAAACAATCAAAATGGCATCACTAAATTTATTTTTTTCTAAGATGGCGTAAAAAGCGCTTACTTCTTGCACTAGTCTCTGAAGTTTTTACCATAAAGCGTCAATATTACGAAATCAAAAAGCAATAGTAACAAACCATGAAAATTAATTTGAGATGCATCTCGAAGATTGTTACAGATGCCTACTAAAAATGTTTGTTTACATAACACCTGGGCAAAATTATTTTTAATTGTTGGTAAAAAAGCCTTATACGGATGAATAAGGAAGAAGACGGAAGAAGAATCTTGTAATCTGATCTTGAATATTGTTATCTTATTTGTCTTCCCTACTATAAAAGTACAATTGAAATTCTAGAGATAGTACAAACTAAATACTACATTGGTCATTTATTTTACAAAAAACCATTTTTATTCACGAGAAATGTCTTTCTCTTATCTATATAATAGATAAGAGTTTCTTAGCTTGAAATCCCTACGAAATCTTTCTTGTGTTCTCTTTTTTTATAAAGTCATCAACTAGTAGTTCTGTGAACAGTAGACCTCGCGCGCCCCATAAAAGAAACTAAGATGTCTTCTTCACAGCAGTCTTTAAAGGTTTATCCAACGTTGTCATTCATTTTGGAAACAACATTGTTTCCAGGATATCATAATTTGTCTCTAGAGGAGGTGGTTTCTTTGTCTCCATGAATACATTATCTTACAAAGTTATATTTACAATCTTAAACCAATCAATGTAAATGTATAGTATTGAACACCTATATTATACGCAAATTTTACTCCCTATATTTACAAAACAAATATCTTAACTCAATAGTTATATAAAAAAAGTACTGGAACAGATGTTTAGTAAATATTACACTCGAGAGTGGAGGTAGTCATCAAATTTTTATAAAATGAACCATTTGGGTAGAATTGTGGAAATAGCATACTTTTGAAAAAAAAAGAGAAATACACGATTAGAGGGAACTAAATCGGTAAAAGCAACTCTCAACATGTAACACTAAGATCTTATCTCTCATACACACACACTTTTTTCAATGCGAATTATTTACACAAATAATTGTTTTTATCAGTATTAACAAAATTACAATTAAGTGTCAGCTTGTATGGGTATAATCAGAATTAAAATTAAATATCTGCTGTCATTATTATTAACAAAATTACAATGAATACCAAATTGAAGGGCCGCGGTGGCCTCGGGGACGGAGGTTCTAGGTTCAAAACCCGATTCAACTGAAGATCCATTGTGCATGCGGGTCTGTTGTACGTTAAATTATACCTAGTGGACAAATGTCCTCAACGTCCTCCCACTGTTATAGTGCGGAAGGTTGGAGAGTGCCAGCTCAGGCGTTGTCCTCGTCATCTGACCGCCGTTCAAAATTACGAAGTCCGTCCCAAAATAGCTCCCGTGTTGCTTCGAAACGGGATGCTAATATAACTAAACTAAACAATGCCAAAAGTATTCAAATGTTTTAATGGTGCCAAACTCGCCAAACCGATGAAATCAATTGATCGACTTCCTCTTAAAAAGAATTTAAAAAATACATATACATCGTTTTTTCTTGCATCAAGGAACATTTCTGAATCGAACAACGCGTTTGGCCGTGAGTGCATATCAGACAAATTTACAGACAGACAAAACGCTGAAAGGCTGAGACCTCTCATCGCTCTGTCAATAACATGATTGATTGCAGTGATATACCGCAAACAAGCATTAAACGTCAATAGCTAATTTCATAATGTGCTTGTTAAATTTATTTATAAAAATAAGTTTTCGTTATATAAATGTTATAATATGCTTAGCATGCTTTCTGAAGAAATTGATATTTTAAGAGTGTCTTTTTTGTTTCTAATATAAATTTAAATTCAAACAAATATTTACAAATTTAAATTCTTAATGTTCTTTAATGTTTTAAAATTGAGTTTTTCCAACTTTTAAATTCCTAATACGATTTTAATGTTTTTACGGTTCAGTGTCGACAACTTTTATTCTTTGTTTGGGATTCACTTTGTGTTATGAACTCTGTAACTTCAGCTTTTCCTGTAGGTCGCATGTTTTTTAATTAAGTAATACCAAATAGAGATTTTTGAATAATAGAAGAATAGGTAATCGGAATGAACATATACTTCAAGAACTGGTTAAAAAGGAATGATTACTTACCATATAAATGGACCATCCTTTCTTTTCCACGACCGAGGTGAGGTTGTTCGATTTGCAGAGCACACAGGTCAGCTGCACGTTCTTCTTCGGTCTGTGCTCGTTGACGGAAGCATTGTCGTACACGTGGTTGACGGCGAACATGCCACAGGAGGGCTTGAGCTTGCAGGCCGTCGCACAAGTGGACAGGGAGTGGGCGGTGAAGGAATGAGTGATGGACTGGTCATCGCAGATCAAGTCTCGGTCAATCAGTCTGTAGAGATCGTCTCTTTTCGCTGCTACGCACATCAGCACGAAGAGCAAAACTGGTAAATGAAACAATCTGCAGGGGTCGTTGACTGCCATGGTTCTTTGTTTAAGATGTCCGCAACAACAACCAGCAGAGATATTTGAATACCTATATATATGAACAAAACAAACGTAAATTATAATGTGCTCTGCAAATTATTACTTAAACTCATATATAGAATCGAGCTGATTGAAAAGGTTGGTCAATAATATGTTTGCAACGAAGATATCTGAAGAAAACAAATGTACATAACAATATGCTCTACAAATTTTATCTTCAAAGAATAATAGCGTGCTCTATAACTTATTGCTTAAACTTATCTAGAGAACCAAGTTGATTTTAGAAAAAGAATTTCGGTGAGATGTGGTGATTACAATAATATGCTTCCAACCAAGATATCTGAACGATATAAATGTAAATAATAATGTACTCTATAAATGTGTTCTACAATTTAATACGCAATAATAATGTTCTACAATTTAATACACAATAATAATGTTCTACAATTTAATACACAATAATAATGTTCTACACTTTTCTACAATATTTAAACTTATCTACAGAATCAAACTAATTTAAAAACTGAACTTCATTGAAAAGTGGATAGTACAATATGTTTTCTACGAAGATACAGGAACAAAAATCTAGATAATAATGTGCTCTACAAAAATTAATAAAGGGCTCTACAAAAATTAATAAAGGGCTCTACAAATATTTACTTAGACTTATCTATAAAATCAAACTGATCTAAAAAACTAAATTTCAATTAGGAGTGGTGGCTAATATAAAAGATTAAATATCTATTAGATTTTAGAGAAAAATTAAAACAAAATGATTGAAATCTTTGCAACTAAACTAAACGTCTAAAAAAAGTTTCTAAACTTCTATTACATTTCAAAACAAATTTTCGAAGTATTAGTTATAACAATAAGTTATTTTTTAAGCTTAAAATCAAAATTGCTTTGAAAATCAATTAAACGTAATAACTATCAAAGATGATAAGAAAATGAAGGATACAGTTTGCTTACACCAAGAATTGTACCCTAGAAGCACGAATTATTTTCTGGATATTTTTCGTCACTAAACCTCAAAGTCTCGCTTCTGTCCAGATCCTAAACTTTAAACCAAATGTGAGACACGGCAAAACATGTAGATGAGCGTCTTAGAATGGCGCATCTGCGACATTTAGGAAACACAAAAATCTGTCAGAAAACATTCGCCCCTCCCTTTTGCATCCACTGCTAAAATAGAAAGAATTAGTTAAAATGCACGTGATGATCCTGTTGCGTGACTACGCGTTGACTTACGGAGCCAGGCAGAGATTCTGTTGCTCAGTTTTCCATTATGATATGAGAAACTGTGCGACCGAATACAAGTGATTCCATTCATCTTGAAAGTCACGGTAATGGATGATAATGATACAGAATTAAGCGACCGTCGCAACAGCCGATGTTCTCGAAACATGCCCAATTATTTCACGCGCTGTTTTCTCCAAACTCTTTTTTGTGAACCAGGGGCGGTTGTAGCTTGTTTGGAGGTCCCTGGTGATGAATTTCTTGGGGTTCTAGGAAAGTATCACACAAATGTACTTGTAAATTACGATTCGTCAGTTATGCCGTCTTAAAATAAGATAATTTCGCAAATTTTTAATCATAGTAGCTATACTTTTATTTATAATAATTGCGTGTAATAATATATCTATTGCTTGAGTTGAATATGCTAATTAATGATTTTAATTAATCTGTGTTGATAATTAACATGCTTTTAATTCAAATATTTTAAATTTATATCTTTAATTAGCGTATTTTAATTTTTACTTTAAGTATAATAGAAATAATTTTAGGATTCACTATATAAAAGAAAAAGTAATTCGATTTTTCTTAGCAAAATTACTTTAGCTATACTATCAAATGAATACCTAATGTATTCCGAACAACATTCAGCATTCATAAATCTCATAATGATAATTAATTTGATTCTAAATACTGAAATATGATAAAATAAGACTAACAAAAATAAGAAATGTAATATTTAAGTCTTCGTACCAGTATAATCGATGCATCTTTTCCTTTTCTTCGGCGTTCTTATCTTGAAGGACTACAGTCTATAAAAAACAATTTTATCTCTTCTTTTTTTAATCATTTAAAAGTTTTAGTGAAGTGAAATCGTGTGCGAAACGAACATGTTTTGAAAAATTCTTTTGATTTGGCAGTGTTTACGTTTTAAAATAATATGATTTCTCTTCTTTTTCTCTATTTTATTTTCTATAATTTCTTTCCTTTTCTTTCAATTATAATTACTATATTATTGTTAGTATTTATTGCATTATGTTATTTTATAGTTAATTTATTTAATTATGTTCATGGCGAATATACTTTGAACTGACATAAGCATATCATCAATATTATCGAAAGAACTTCAGAATTCGTTGTATAAAAAAATAATAAATAAATTTTTCTTAGCAAAATTGCTTTGGTATTACCATTGAATCAGTAACTATTATTTTCTGCATAATATTTAATAAATTATGTAGCTGAAAAAAATATATTACTTTAAAGCCAAATAGCGAAGTATTAATAAAATGTAAATACAAAAATGTGGCATTAAATACTCAAGCCAATATAATCTATGTTTGTTTCATTTTGTTAAAAGAAATCCAAGATTTCCCCCCCCCTTAACTAGTTAACTACTAGTTTGCTATTAACCATTTTATAATTTAAAAAGGATTTACGTATGAAAGAAAAATGTTCTGAGAAATTTTTCCACAATCTACTTTTGCGATTTACATCTTATCGATTTAATGTCTTACAGACATATGCTTTCACCCAAGGTAAGCCGATACCTCTATTAGCTAAATAATATAAATAAAAATATTCCTTTGCTAATGGCATTGTCGGCTTATCCTAGTTAAAAGCATACGCCAGTAGCCCAGGCAATGAGTCAACGGACCATTTTAGAAAATTGGCTAATGAGATAGGTGAATTGACTCTCCATTAAGCCAGCAAATAGGTTAACCCTCCATTAGGCGTGGGCAATCTCTCAGATTGATTGAGTATATTTTGCGTTCCTCCTTGAAATCAGTCGGCATTGGTTTTGGACCCGTTTAGTAATCTTCATAGACTTCCACGGATCAGCTTAAAAAATTTTAACAGAGTGAATTGAGTTTTATTTGAATTGAATTTTTGATTAAATTTTTCATATTTTTAACTCGCCGACAGGTTTCTGACCTGTGTCGGTTGGAGTGGTGGTTGTTCGTCTCTTCCATTTTGCTGGTACCTTGTTGATGCATTTTACACATTTAAATCATTTTATACAATTTTATTCTTCTTAGCCCTTTTACACGTTTTTAATTTGACCGATTCCTGGTCTACTTTATCTTAATAGCAATGCTTCTTGGGCAACTTAGGGTTTTAAAAATATCATTTACACGTTTTTTATCCTTGATGACCTTGACTCTGGAGCTTCGATCTCTGGGGTCCCCATCTTGACATTTGAGTTATTTTATTGAAAAATATTGTACATGTTTTTATTATTACTGGACACTCCTCGTGAGAAGTTGTACCTTGTGCTTTTAATTTATCAATTTTAGTATTGGAACTTTAATTTTTACAAGTGATTTTAATATTTTAAGAATTTTGCTATTTGTCTACCAGATCTGATAGGTGCTCTGAGGTATGGGTCTCTCTATTCTGAGTGCACGGGTGTTGTGTTGTGCGAGTGTTTTCTTTTGCGCGATTACCTGTTGATGTTTTGGCGTCCTTGATGTTTTAATATTCTGGTATTTTAATATTTTTAATGTTTTAATATTGAAGGAGGTGTTTTTCAGTGATGTTTTGATTTCTCCGGCGGCCTATTTTCAGACTTACACTCTTTAGGGTAGGCCCGGGCCGCTGTGAGTCTTAAATAAATAAAAATACGTTCAAGGAGTGGAGATTAACGAAGTTTCGGCTTCAATCACCCATTGCCGAAATCCGGAAACCAAAGTTCCGGCCTCTCAGATCACAGCTTCCCAAAGACAGAAGTTTTTCTTCTATTTTATTTATTTTTATTAGTATATTTTAAGTTGCTTGATATTGTAATTGTTTAATTCAAAATGAATTTAACATGGGGAGTATATTTCCTTTAAAAATAGTGAATCATCGTCTAAAATTGGAGTGAATTTTGAAAATGTAATTATTTTTTAGTTTCATGATAGCTTATAAACAGTATAGTTTTTGTTATCAGAACGATTTGTAAGAAATCTTGAGGAGACTTTTCAGCATCGCGTGAATAAAACAATATGTTTTCTGGATATATTTAGGGAGCTGCCGCATCGACAGTTTAATACCACTATCCCTGTAGGGGATTTAAGAAAGCAGGTAAAAAATATTTCTTCATTCCAAAAGGCAATAGCAATGGTATTCGGAAACTAATAACAAAATGTTTGCTGTGAAACCCCTTGTGCAACATTGGCCCTCATTAACGAATAGGAAATCCTTATACATTTGCGCATTGGACATACCTGATTTGCTCATCTTCACTTGTTGTTTGGAGAAGAATCACCAATGTGATCACGATGTAACTGTTATATGTCAGTTTGCCATATACTTTTAAATTGTCCAAATTTTAATATCCAGGGCTTGTAGTTTTTCAAAACGCCTTCAAATTCCTTGCGCAGCTTACTTGGTAAAATACCTCATGCTGAATTTTTTGGGTTTTTAAGGCCCATAAAGTTTTATTCGCTGATTTAAATTATGGTTTTATTTCACTGAGTACTTTTTTACTTCTGTCATTCCTCCATTGTTTTATTTTCATTTACGTTAATATTAATTTCACTTTTGTTTGTCGCAATATAGTCAAATTAATGGCTTATTATTAACATTAATTAATTAATATAACTAATTAATGTCTTGCGCTGAAAAACACAGACATATTAAGGTACTATTTAAGTATATATAGATATATTTTAGTTATTCAAGTGTAAACATTAAAGATTAAGACATTATATATTTTTAAAAAAGGAGCATGTTTTCCGAGAGATCGCCGCGTTTTTTTTTTTATCCATTATAGAACTCAGAATTTTTAACGGAGAAAGAAATAATAGACACTTTATAATATTTTAAGAATTATTCCATAATAAAATGTAGTTTTCAGTATCGAAATGAAGTAAATTAAACAATTCCATAAAATGACACTTTCTTAGTTTTAATAAGTCGCTAGTTAACGAAGACGCAATTTTTATTTAGCCAAAACTCTTTAACTTTTTCTTAAGAAGAAATTTGGTAAATTCCTACACCCAGTTAAAGGACTTTCGTTTAAAAAGACAATGAACTTCATATTAATAGAATGAGCTCAGAAATTGTATTTTCCCTTCTTCCTTGCTTCTTACAATATTTTCAAAAACGAATCAGGATTCTGCTTAAATCAACATTTCTCAAGCAACCCTTTTTATATAAATAACACTCCAAATCTTTGCTTAATCTTAAAAAAATAAAGAAAAAGAATTGATCCACATTTGATAATTTTTCCTCTTTTTATCGATAGCGAAATGTCTTTCGCGGGTTAAATTTGGCGAACGATAACTTCCAAACATCTGATTGTTGGCGGCGAGCTGAGGAAGCAGTCAGCCAACAGCGTGTACAAACTGTACGTCATTCATCTACACGTAGCTGAATAAATTAAGTTCATGAACCATGTAAAAACGCTGATTTTCTTCTCGCCGATTGCACCTGCGAGAGAAGTCGCCGTTAGTTTTTGTTTTCTGTCGTTTCGAAACTTTTTTCCGCTTTGCGAAATACACAGTATTCTTATTTGGTTTGTTTCACGTTTCATTTCCATGATACGTACTTTTTATTTTAGAGGTCCGTTTCAAAGCTGTAGGGGTGAAGTATTTAAAGAACATTTCAAAACAAAAGGTGAGAGAAATACTTTTGATAAATTCCACTTCTGTTTAATTTGTATTAAAACTTTGTGGAAACTTTTGTCTCAGTTATAAGATAGAAATAGTTAAAGAACTTTTGACTATTCTATTTTTATAAATATTTTCAATTTATCTTGCTCAAAAATGGCTGCAATCCTTCTTTTCATTTATCTTTGAGATACATATTTTTTTGTTTATACCTAATCATTACTTTGTTCGTTAAGTAAAATATAAATTTGTGTTGTAAAAAAGGTTGAGTATTCTGCAATCCATTACCTTGCGCATTTATAACTAACCGCCTTCGGCGACTAGTCTGTTCGTCTGTAATATAAATTTGGTATTCATGGTTCGCTTCAAATTCAATTCTTAACTAAAATATTTCAATAAACAAATCAATATTTAACTTCAAATTGTGATAAACGTTTAACCCGTGTTCTTTTAGTAGCCTAGCACCTGTTTCATTCGTTGTTTTTGTTGCGGTTGAAGGTTGAATACATTTGCTATTGAGACCATGTCCACGTTTGGTATTTTTTTTATCTCTATGTATTATCATCGCCCATAAGAAAAAAGTAAATAAAAGGTTTCCTTTTACGGTGAGAAAGTGGAGAAATCGCCGAACAACATGCTTGGATAAAATGTTAAGGTTTTAAACGAATAAAAGTGCTGTATAGTTGACATATACTTGCATTCAAATATTAATTAAACGTTGAAATTAAAGGCAAAACATGTATTCGCACCATTTTTGTCCAGCAGCATATTATCTGAATTAAAACTTGCTGATAAAAAGAATTAAAACAAAACGACCATGGTCATTCATCTTACAGGATATATTTTCCAATAAACTTACTATCTTAGAGGACTTCGATTACAAATTTCACGGAAAAATTGATAGAATAAAAAAACTTAGTAAGATCCAGTAGGATATTATATAGCTTTCCACAATAGAAGAGAAGCACGAAAATTATTATTTGCTTAAGCAAAAAAACCGATTTGAATTTCATTGCAACAATGAAAAATATTGTTCAAATTATGCCAAAATATAATTTTAAAATTTATAAAAATTAGAGAACAAATTGTACGGCAACTTAATTGACTGAATTGAATTGAATCATTGAAAAGATAATTATTTTAATTTTTAGGTATGATAAAAATCATTTTTGAGCTATAATATTTTCGGAAGTTATCAAAAAAAAACACACAAATTTCTCTTAATTTTTAATTAATTAAAATTTTTAAAAATCGGTTCCGATGTGCATATTCGCACCTTCCAAAGTAAGTTTCTGCCAAATTTCGTAGCTCTAGACTGTAGAGCGCCAACACACACATTCCCTTTATTATTAGTAACGATAGAACTTAAGAGCTCCAGTTTTTCAATCAATTATAGGTTCAGTGTGTTAAAATAAAACAACAGAGTGTGAAAAAAAACGAAAGATAAAACATTAATGTGGAACTTTATGTATCAAATCTCTTTCTGAATCCAGAACATAATTCTATTAACTCTGGAGTGGAAGAAACCACTGCTGTGTCCCGTCAATGGAAACATGAAGCCAATTTAACTCCTCTCATTTTAAAAGTGTTGATGTATTTTATGAGCACGAAAATTAAGTGTTTTGTGGCCCAAGAGCTATTAATTTGACTATGCTGCGCCCAGAAAAGTGAAAATGGCATCAATGTAAAAAAAATTAAGGTGTAGCAAAACGACAGAAATAAACAGTTCTCAATAAAATAGAACAATAATTAAATCGATTAATAAAGCTTTGTGGACTATAAAAACTCAAAAAGTTGAACATGAGGTGCACGGATACTAAAGAGGAGTATGTTTTTACATTTACATAAAGTTTTTAATTTTAAAAAATCTAATTAAACACTGACGATACTTCATAACACTAAATATGCAAAATAAGAAGCATTTCTGAATGATAATAATACTTTTCAATGGATAAAAATTTGCCATTGCATTAACACATGGCAAAAATTTTATTTTTAACGTCTGCTTTTAATGGTCATGTTTCAAATCGCTTTATTTGATGAAACAAAACAATCTTAAAAAAATCAAAGTTTAATCGGCATACATAAATTTAATTAGAAAATGGGAAATCATAGTCTTTCAGTGCGAGGAATGATAGGTCTTTGCCTTAATTTTTTTTCTTTTAATTATCTGATTCATCCAATTGTTTTTCTAATGGAGTAACAATTTATGTATTATCATACTTACATGGCAAAAATATCTGCGGATGTAGTCTAAAATCTTATTGAGCATTATCCTACAATGAGCTTTGACATCGAGTCTCTTTTTCATATCAAATTTTGAAATTAAACCACCAGAATTAGTGTATAATAAAAAAAAACATTCCAAAATTAAGGCTTACTAATGTGGTTGATTAGCACAGTGAATATTGTAGTTTATTTAATTTAGTTATTAACGTCTCGTTTTAAAGCAACACGAGGGATATTTTGGGGCAGACTTTATAATTTTGAGCAACTATCAGATGACGAGGAAGACACCTAAGCTGCAACCCCCTCTCCAAACTTCCGCACCTCACCAGCGGGAGGACATTTGGCCCCAACTTATAATTTAACAGGCAACAGGCCCACACACATGACGGATCCTAAGTGGAATCGGGTTTGGAAAATGGAACCCTCGGCCTTATTACTAGGCCACCGCGGCCTCGTGAATATTGCAGATTAGATTAACAACGACAGACAACGTTTATTTACAGCAACACATTAAGGCACACTAAATTTCATGAAAGATTATGATTATTAAAGACATAATCATTACTAATTATTAATTAGAATTATTATATTAAATATTATAATTATTAACAATTATTAAAGACATAACAGGAAATGATTACATGTTCCCCTCTGTTTACACAACGGTGATGGAATCAAAGTCGAAGTGACTTAATTGTCAGAGCAAAATCTGGAGTCTTCTATTAAATCATGGGCAATAACAGCTTATAGAGTAAGCATTAACTACGGTTCAGCAACGGATTCCGAGACTACCACTTTTGGATGATTTTACACCGGAAAGGGGTGTCAGGCAATGAGTCATATGAGCGCATTTCCGGAGTTCTTTGTTACATCACGCTTAGTAAAATGTAAACATCACCCTTCCATTCTTCACTTTCCCCCTATTTTGATGAAAATAACTCCGCCGAACGTATGCGGAAAAGCGCGGATTGTTTCCGAATCCTTTGCTAAACAATACTTTAGTAGAAAGGGGAGTAAAGAAGCAGTAAAATTCCAGCAAATGATTCATTAAAAATGACAGAAAGAAATCTTCTGCTTCTGGAGTTCTTCTTTTGCTATGTAGGTTCATTGTAGGCTTTTGAAATCGGATACGGATGCAGAGATGATTATGATTTCGACTCTTTTTTAAGAACTATAGTGGAGTAAAGATACGATACAATGCCATTAATTCAAAATATTATTGGGCTACACATATATACAGAATTTAAAATAGTTTCATTAACGAAACAGTAAAAAACTATTATAATTTATGTTGATTATACTATTTCAAAAAATGACTTACCTTTTTATATTATCTACCTATTTTATATAATTAAAATGCATAAGTGCAATAAAAACTGCGTTTTTTACTTATTTCTTTGTAACAAGAAACGGTTAATTGGGTGAAGAACAGTATTGGTAATAATTGGCAATCTTTCGTGATTCTTCTGAATTTTTTAAGTTCAGCATTTTCTCACTCTTCAAAATAGCTTTGGTTGCCTTGTGACGGAAAGAAAAACGGAAGAACCGAATTGGATGCAACACCGCCTAAGGGAAAACCATTTCCCAGCGCTTCAGGAAAAGACAGCACGAAGCGAAAAAACACGTTGCGAATGCTTTTGAAAAAGATAACTCGAATGGAATAAATTGGATAGTCCACTTGGAAGGTTAATAAAAGTGTCTAGAAAAGGAAAAATCGGAGTAAATATTATAATAACAGTCACAAAATTATTCATGTGTACTTTCAACCAGCGTCTGTAACTTCACAGTCATGGTACACAGTTTCTCTTAGGGTAAATAAAAACCGATTCGAACTATAAATTGATGGGAAATCTTTTGACGTAGAATAATGAAGTTTTCGCTATCTAATAAAGCTTCAATAAACTGATTTATTGAAGCTTCTTTAAAAAAATTGCTAACTTTATTTGTGAAAGAAAAACCAAAACCATAATTCAAAATTAATGAACACAAAGCGATGGTACTTCAGAACTTTTTCAGTTGGGAAACCCTAAGTAAACGCCACGATTCCGGTGTTTCCTGCACAGTCTTCAGTACCTGTTAAAAAAAAGATTGTTTCCCTAGATCACCGAAATATATGCAGAGAAAATAAATGTAATGCGCGATGAAAAAATGATGAAAAACAAATACAAGAAGTCAAAAACAGAAAATCAATGATTAAAAAAAGAAAAATAAAGATAAAACCTCTTATTTCTTCACTGTATGATTGGACTGCTGCATCTACGCATTCATCGTGTTGGTGCGGTTTATTTCCTATACCTAGTTCCTATCATTTTCATTGATATCAGATTCGATTTAATTTCTTAAATTTGGGATTAATATAAATAGTTCACTGCGCATAAAAGATATATAAAGATAAGGCATTTTACCGTGATTTTTCCATGTTTTATGTTTGTCATTGTATATGTTACCGTTAAAGTATGAAATCCGTTATTCTATAGAATACCTAGTTATTCTATAGAATAACTGATCAAGTCAGTTAAAGTGTTGAATAAATTTTTAGTTTACACTTTAACTAGTTATTCTATAGAATAACGGTCCACGCATCGTTAAAGTGTAAAATAGCCGACATGATGCAGCCTGTCTGTTAGTCAGATTGGTTATTTGTATTTTCAGTATCTGAAGTGGGCGCCAGGCAAATTTTTTTAACTTTAAAAACATCCTACGGCTTCGCTAGTAGCGGGAGATGGAACCTAGTAGCTTCGCTAGCTCATTGAATGTAAGGAATCTGCGTTTATAGTGGAATTTGTCCATAACTTCGTTCCTAATAGAGATACCGAGACAATTCCTGTATATTCTTGAAGCTTCATTTTGTCGCGAAATTCGCCAAATTTGTCGCCAAGTTGCCTAAACAGTCGCCAAGGTCGACTGTCATTGACTTCCTTTCAATACGTATTCCTGTAAATCTCTCTTTCCAACTATAAGAATAATATGGCAAGAAAGCGACATTACAGTTTTATGACACTGTTATAGTGGTTTTAATTTTCCATCGGTTATGACTGATATGCAATCAAAAGTTATAAAAAAGCGGACTTGTTTTAATGTCAGAATGTTTATTTTACACTTTAACGGCCTGTCATTAGTTATTCTATAGAATACCTAGTTATTTCATAGAATAACTAGGTAAAGTATGAAATAAATAATTTATTTTACACTTTAACTGACTTGATCAGTTAATCTATAGAATAACTAGTTATTCTATAGAATAACTGAATTATGCGCTTTAACGGTGACATATATACAAAATTAGAATTTCCCTATCTTCAAAAGCGATGCTTAATTTTTTAAATTTATAAACTCATTATTTCTACATAAATTCTAATATAAAAACCACTTTAACTTAGAGAGTCACTAGAGGATTCATGTTTTACCGAGCAACGATTCGGGATTTTCCTCTTTTCCAGCAGTATTTAACCCTCTCGCACCGAGCGAGGCGGTCTAAAAATTTCCCCTTAACAACGACGAAGGCCTGTATGAAGCGGTTGGCTTCTTCTGAGGTCGCTTCGGAGATAAGCGCGGTAGGGGTCACAGCCCATTTCCTTGCGCCTTAAGGGAAGTTTATAGAAGGGGGTGGGATAAGTGACCACCCAGGTTGAGAGAGTCCAATTCATGCCGTATCCTCCCAAAAAGGGCCGGTTTTAAAGGGACTAGAAGAAAAAAGTCGCCTCGGGATTAAAGAGTTAAAGTGCAGGCGCGTCGTCATCTTTCCTTTTTCTGTTTCGGAGGCTGCTCAATCACGTCACTTCGATTCCTGGTCATGGTTCCTCTTTATAATGGAAAAATCACCGTGAAAATGAAATTTTCGGTTTAACTAACGAACCGCAATAAAAGAGCTGATTTTATGAAAATTCGTCGCCTTTATTTCCTAAAATTCTTACATATATATGTATTTCGCAGGTATTAGCCGCATATAATGACTCATGACAGAGAAAAAAATGAATCCCATCCCGAGACAAGCCATCAGCAGAAGGATCTCATGGACCTGGTGAAGGGAAACGGGCCTTGGCAATGGATGGTTTGTGCGGTTGTCCTCGCAATCAACTTTCCAGATGGAGCCAATAACATGTCGATGGCATTCATGGCGCCGAATGTGGAACACTGGTGTGCACGACCGCCTGAATATAACATGAGCTTACAAAAATGGAAAGAAACTGCTTTGACACCCAGTGATATGCAGTGTTCCAGGTAGTATCATTACCTTGTTGATTCTTTTGATTAGAATGTAGCGTTAATCGCAGAATAGAACAAACACGAAACCGTTGTATCTTGAATCATTCGATTCTGAACACTGGAACGATCGGCATTCAATCGCCCTCCCTATTTCTGCCATAATCCATGAAAATCCAAAACTATAGAAAGTATTTTCTTAAATACCCCATAAAAAGATATTTGAGGGGTATTTAAGAAACACTTTATATAGTTTAAATTCATTTAATACTAGCCGCCTTCGGCAACCTTATTGTTCGCCGGGAATATGATTCCAATTGAATCTTGCATCATTTTATATTCATGGTTCTTTTGACAACTTAATTTTAAACTTTATAATGTGGTAGATATTTAACCTATGTTCTTTTAGCGGCCTTGCACCTGTTCTGTTCATTGTCTGCATAAATGTCCCTAATGGAGTAAAATAACTGACCATGTCATGTAACATCTAACTGCATGTTGTCGGTGCCACCTTCAATTTCTTATTCCTCTAATATGCATACAATTTCAACATTAAAATGGCGCAGCACATTTTATGACCAGTGGCGTGTTATCTGGATTAAAACAAGCTGAAAAGATTGAAAACATAGGAACCATAATCATTCAGCTTACTGGATATATTTCTTAATATGCGTAATATCTCAGAGAGCTTGGTTTACAGATTCCACAAAACTTTTGATGAAATAAAATATGAAATCAAAATGCATTATTATATTACCTCAGCTTTCAACAATGAAAGAGAAACACGCAATTAAATATTTGTTTAAAAAATGAAAACGGTATGAATTACATTGGAACAATGAAAAGTTGTAAATTATTCCTAAAAATATTTTTTTAAATTTATTAAAATTGGATGAAAAATTGTCCGGCAGCTTAATTTATGTCGTTGAAAAGGTAATTTTTGCACTTTCAGATGGTGTAAAAATAATGTTTGTGCTGTAATATGTTCAGAAGTTATCAAGGGAAAACTCCAAAATTTCGCTTAATTTTTAATTAATTAAAATTCTAATTAAAATTTCAAAAAAGGGCTCCGAGTTGCATATTTCCACCTTCCAATGTATGTTTGAGCCAAATTTCGTAGCTCTAGGTCCAGCGGTATGCTTTGTAGAACGCCAACACACAAACACCTTCTCCTTTATTATTAGTAGAAATTTAAGTAAATAAACAACAAAAATAATGTTCCTATACAAAATACTTTAATAATTTCAAGTTCCTTTTTTATCCGCACAAGGATAAAGTAGTTGAAACATTTCCTGTAAACAGATTTCATTTTATGAGTACATTATTCTATCAATAATCCGACATATAACGTTCGTTTCAAAAACCTGAGACTATCACTTTTGCGACTACTTTACAACCGAAAGAGATGGTATGCAATGAGTAAGATGGGTGTTTTACCGGAGTCAATAAATGAAAATATAATGATTATATATATTGCTAAGTAAAATATAAATCTCTGTCTCTCCATTTTTTACTTCACCCCTATTTTGGTGAAATCAACTCCGCCTGGCACATGCGCAAACGCGCCGAGTATTCCGCATGTATACCGCGAGAATGATCAGTATCAGATTAGAAGACGGTCGGATTAACGAAAGCGCAGGACTAGTGGAGGTTCATTTAGAAAACACACATTTTAATAGAACAACATAGGTTTATTGCACAGTATATACAAATTTGTACGGGAAATTATGCTATATATAAAATATATATTATAAAATGTAATTCAGTATAGTAACAGCATCCTATTGTTTAAGTCGCCTGAATTACGCCAAGTCAATGACATCGGTATGCAGTGACTTTTTTTCACCTTTAACACTCCCCACTCGCTCTTCTGGAAACGCCGGAGAAACCGGAATCGAAGTGCCGGACTATAGAGTCCACTGTATACTTTTCAAAAACGTATTTTTTTACAAGTGCTTGATAGAGATCGAATTAGCTTTAGTTTCGTTCCAATTACCAATTTGGCATGTATTGAGAGATGTGTGAATTGGAATGTATTGTACATTATAAAAATATAAGCATTATAATATTATTTTATAATCTATTTATATATCATTACGAGTCTAGCAATCCTTGGCATTCCATTTTTCCCTCCCCATCATTGCTACGGCTACAACAGAAGTTATTTCATATTCATTTATTGCCATTATCCGAAGTACCATTGTTTTCTTTTTCGTGTTTGTGTTCCTGATCGGTAAAACACCACATTGTTATATAACCTTTTAAACTTAATTAAACATTTTTGTTCGATTCAGGGTCTTTCGTTGATTTTCGCTCTCTCTCTCTCCGGTGTCGTCCGACCCTTCAGCCAGCAGCTCTTTTTTTGTGTGTGCCCATACCTGTAGCGCAATGATGGTAAGTGGCGACCGGGTCATAATGATTTAGAAATGTTAATGACGTCTGCGTCATGGTATTAATTTTTTGCCCTCTCATCATTTTTGGTTTTAACCAGCGGAAGTGACCTCCCCTAAACTTTCTCGAATATTTATTTCTTAAAAACTCTCGTACAGCATGTCAATTCCTCGAACCCTCCATCTGATAAAAATTTCGAATCTGCTCTATTCCCAGAACGCAACAAGTTTCTCCAGGACACGTGAAAACAACAAAACAAACGGAAATAAAATAATCCGAACAGGATCAGAATTCCCCAAAAGGGAGAAAAAGGAACCAAAAGGGAAGAAAAAAGCGCCAAGTAGGAGTTGCCTTTCGCCATGAAACCGCTGAATATCATGCACAGAGATTGCTTCCAATACGCATGGGCGTGGAGTTTACGGATTTGTTTCAAAAGTAAAAAAAATGAATATGCAATTTGAACACCTCTTTTTTAACCGATTGAGGTGAAAATTGGGCGCAGATTTATAATTAATGTTAGCATCCGTGATACCAAGTTTCATTTATCTAAGTCAAAGAGCTTATGAGAAATAATTTTTACGAGTATGCGATTATACAGACCGACAGACAGTCAACCCTTTGACGGATTTAGCCCAAAATTTTATACGGACCTACATTCCTGATGATAGAACTGTGTACCAAATTTTATCTTTCTAGTTATTCAAGTTTGTGAGTTACTGCGTTCACATTAACACGGACATACAGACAGACTTCCAGTGGACGGATTTTGTCCAAAATTTGATAGAAATCTACAAATTATGTGTCAAGACCGCATACCAAATTTCATCCCTGTATATTTAATAGTTTTTGAGTTATCGTGTTCAGACACACGGACGGACATAATTCCAAAATTGTGTTTTTCGAACTCAGAGAGGTCTAAAACATGGAGATTCATCAAAATCTGGAGTTCGAATTTTTTGACGATTACAATACTTTCTCTTTGTAAACGAGAAAGTAAAAAGTGATATAAGCGCATTAACGTTTTGTTTCCTTGTCTCCCCTAACACTGGCGTACGGGCTTTCTATACCCCTTGGCTCCTGGTTGTTACGCCACTGCTCCATACTTTGAACCACATGGCAAGTGTCTAGCACCCTAGGGATTCTAGTTTTCCCTCATCATCATTGTTACCACGAATACGGTAGTTCCTTCATTGTTTTTATGGCCATGACCCAAAGTGCCATACTGTTCTTTTTCATGTTTGTGTGGCTGACCGAAAAAAACATCGCATAGTGTTCCTTTTTTTCTCCCTAGGTCCTCACCATGCTATGGGAACCCGACTAAATCATCTTGAACTACTACACACTTATTAGGATCATTTAAAATTTGTGAAAATTAAACAAATAATCTCATAGAGATAGTAATTAACTTACGTCATTGGATTAGTGTGCAACCATATTAAAAAGGGCGTAAGCCACGAAATAAAATCGAAAGCGAAAAGTCTGCCTTTGAGTTAATGTCCAAAAAAGCAACATTTTCTTATCATGCAACATACTAACAGTGGCAAAAACACGTGAATGAAGGATTTGATGAAACAATAAATTGGTTTGAATTTAATTTTAAGACAATAGAAAGCACTGTTACAAATTGCGTTTGAAATGTTTATTCAAATTAGAGAAAAAATGTACTGCAATCACATTAGTATCAATAAATGATAATTAATTGCTCTTTAAGATGGTGTAAAAATAATTTTCGTGCGATAAATACTTTAGAAGTTATTGGCGAAAAACTCCGTAAATTAGGTGAATGTTCATTATTTAGTTATATATCTTAAGAATTAACTAATTTTGAAAGTTGAAAATAGAGCACAGTTGACCTAGAAATGTACCAAAGAATGTCATGGGAAAATTTCATGTCCCTACTTTTCATTCTTTTGACCGACAGACAGATACATGCATTTTCTGCTATATATTACAAATATTAATTCATCATATTGACGGATTTTGACCCATATAGGTATCTCATATGTATTATTCCAGAATTAATGTAGTCAATATCTAATATAAATATCTAATATATAGCATGTGTAATCATCCTTTTATTTTATAAGATGTCAACCTAAATCTTGAACCAAACACACTAAGAGTGTTATATACCTACAATATATCGGCATGTGTAATCAACCTTTCATTTTATAAAAAGTCAACCTAAATCTCGAGTGTTTATAAATTTCATCAAGATATCTGAAATCCGCTGCAATGACGGGTTCGGTTTTTCTTGTGTTAATCAGTTGAGTGGGCATGAAGGGGAAGAAGTAGAAACATCCAACGAAGGCTCCGAAACTGATAACGATCCTCGGGTTTTTTTTTTTTTTTTTTTTTTCAAGCGATCTTTGACTGGGTTGATAGATGTTGAACATAAACACTGATAAACCAGAAAATAAAAGACGGGAATACTGTTACGAAAATAATAATGAATAAAAAAGCCAATGCATAGCATTAGAGATGGGAAAAACCTGCGGGTTTTAAAAGAAAACCAGTTTTTTTTGTTGTTTGTTTCGGTTAACCGTTTTTTTGTCGGTTATTTTTTTGTCCCTGTTATAACCGGTTATTTTTTTAAAATCCAATAACCGGGTAAAAAACCTGATCGGAAGATAGGCTCGATTTTAGGTTCTATTAGACTAAAATTTACCAACTTATAAAACTTTGAATTTCATCATCTTGGGCCAATCAACGACAACCGCTTCCTCGAGGCGTCTGTTGGTTGGCGGATTACTGAAAGAGTCTTTATGAACAGATAAGTATTGGTCAACGTATTGATTTCTTGTAAAAATAATATTAATAAAAAATTTTGTCTACGAACGGTGTTTGTTTTTTTATAAAAAAAAAACCCCTGAAAACCGCTTATTTCAAAAACCGGTTATTTTGAACGGTTATAACCGCCAGGTTAAACCGGATGTGAAAAAATCCTGTATAACCGAAAACTGGTTATTTTCGCAATAATCGCCATCCCTACATAACATAAACAACACAATTATTTATGCAATGGGGATTGGCTAATTACAAGCTGACGGGACCACAATAAAAATTTGATTTATCCAAAATTTCAAACAAGGATAAACTGTATTTGGAAACGAATGCTGTAAGAGAAAACTACAGTTTTTAAACTAAAGTGTTTATTTGTAACACTTAAGAATATACACTAACGTAGAAACGGAATGAAGTAAGATACTGAATAGGAAATATTATTGATGGAAGAGAGATAATAATTATCATTTAAAACACTTCGTAATTTAAAAGTTGATGATTTATTTGAATTAGTAATTTTAATAAAAAAACAATATACAGCATCTTAAATACAACAGTTGTAGAATAAAACATCAGAATAAGCATTATAATATACATCTAGCGCTTTCCGTTTGTTAAGGTAAGAAATTTTTATTGCTTTTGTAGAATACACTGCACGGTAGTAATTCGGCTTTGCAAAGTAAATCAGCAGTTGCTTGCGGAATCGAAACATGATTCTACAAAATAGAAGAATAGTAAAGTAATTCAAAATTGAAGTCTTGCGTTTGCTACCTATTATGTCTCATAATTAACGTAATATCTTGCAGGATTTTTATTAACTGATTCAATAAAAAAATTCAGAGTGTTACAAGAAAGCAAAACTTCAAATTAAAATAGGGATACTAAATTTTTGGCACAAACGTAATTTGGAGGGTGGGAATGTGCCCCTCGGGGCCCTTTTTTTGAAATTTTGATTAGAATTTTAATTAATCAAAAATTAAGCGAACTTTTGGCGTTTCTCCTTTATAACGTCTGAAAATATTACAACACAAAAATCGTTTTTACACTATTTGAAAATGCAGAAAATTACCTTTTCAATAATATTTACTGTACAATTTTTTCTCTAATTTTAATAAATTTTTAAATATATTTTTAGTCGTAATTTATAACAATACTTTCATTGTTGAAATAGAGTTCAAACCGTTTTCATTGTTTAAACAAATTTCTAATCGTGTGTTTCTATTCCATTGTTGAAAACTAAAGAATTTACTCTCTTTTTTGTTTCATCAATTTTACTCTGAAATCTGTAAACAGAACCTTTAAGGTATTTAGTATATAAGGAAATAAATCCAGTACGCTGAAAGATGTTTTAATTCTTTTTGAAATTCTTATTAAAATAATTATTTGCATTCTTTGAAATTGGAATTATACTATTACATTAAAAAGAAATTTTAATTATTATTCTATTACATTAAAA
>BGPR01020858.1:0-27302 GCA_013235015.1 Araneus ventricosus | reverse complement strand
TGTCGATGAGCAACCCACATCTACGTCCTTACCACGGGGACGTATGACTCACTATGGCATAGAAAACGTGAACCATGTCCACTTCTAGAGCTGGGGACTTATATCCCTTTAGTATTTCAAGACTTTATTCTTCCCCTAAAGTCAAACACACCAGAAGCCACCACAGCTTTTTGTTTTCATAGTGTAATGAAACATGTGATACTTAATGAACAATGATTATAGATTTTTATGCTTAATTCCTAACCTATTTTTGACTTAATTATAAAGGTTATAATATTTGTTCAGAACTGTAACAGCGGGAAAAACATGATAAGAACTTAAACTTGAATATAACTACATGGTCTCGTTTAGCACTGTCGCTTGTTTATCCTGCCTTCCATTATCTTACTAAAAGATGCTACAGTTAAAAAAAATTGCAGTTACGTTAAGTGCAGGATTGTTAAAATGCTCATTTTTCAACTTGGGAGGTCTGAATGAAATCTTTCGTACAGCATACGATTTTTGAAATATGTCATTCTAAACTGGAGGATTGTAGGGAAGAGATAAGATGATATATTTAAAATTCCTTAGTCTTATTCCCATAGAATTTTAATCTTTTCACTAATTCCTTGTCTTTTTGTTTAATGGATAATACTTCTTTCTCATCCTCTTTATCTGAATATGGTCCATTCCCGACTGACATAGGGATCTATTCTGGTACCCCCAGTTGGGTTGGGAGACGTCACTTTTCCCGTTGTTAACGTGCGGAAAAAGTGACCCAACCCAACCGGGGGTACCAGAATAGACCCGATAGAGTGCCTTCAAGAAGCGACGTCAGTCTGTCAATCAAGGAAGTACTCAGACCTGAAATAAATATCATAACGGGTTTTGGAGAAAAATAGCAAAACATTGACTAAACATATTATCTTCAAAACAGGCTTAGGAGTCTATTCTGGTACCCTCGGTTGGGTTGGGGGGCGTCACTTTTTCCGCACGTTAACAGCGGGAAAAGTGACGTCTCCCAACCCAACCAGGGGTACCAGAATAGACCCGTTAGGCAGCTATATAAATTGCCATCACGAGATGCCTTCCTTCAAATGCATCACGTTTCCTCGGTTTCGTTTTCACACATCAGAATGATTTTCACAAGTACAGGGTTTCCATAATTAAAGCTCGCCTATTCAGAAGGCCCTAGAACCAGTTCTATGGCTCCAAACGAAACAAAATTTCACTAGTATTTCGTACAAGTAATTCATTGTGTGAAAACTGGAAAAGGAAAGAAAAATAGAGAAAGAATTTTTTTTAACTTTTCGCCAAAAGTGACGTTTCGCCATTATCTAAGTTGACTTTTACAAATTTTTTTATCACTGAAGCAGAATTGAATAGTTCATTTGAGTGTTTTTTAATTTAACAGTGTGACACCAGCCTCATCTAGTGACTAGCTTTCTAGACAGAAATGTTGGCTGTGTTTCAATTCAATTAATTCTCATATATGTAACTCGCTCTTCTTGCTTCTCTGCGCAAAGTATTTCTGCACTTCAAACTGTTAATGACGTTCGAAATGAGACTAATCTAATCGGCATTATATAAGGATTTTTGAAACAAGGGCTCAAAGAGAAGGCAAGAATTGAACCGTTAGGAATAGTCTGTTGTTCAGAAAAATATTAAGCCCTTGACCTCTGATTTTATTTAACCTCTTAATTAGATGACTCCACGCGCATTCGGGGTATTTCTTATTGTTTCAATCTATTTAAGACGGCAAAGGATATTTGAGACATTTAAGCGTGTCCAAGTGATTTTTATATTTAAAATAAATTGTTACATTCGGGCACGTTGTTGTAGGTTAAGGGGTTAACTTATCCCGCATGTTAATTGAAATGAGAACATTCTCAGAAATAATGATAAATTTAGTTGCTCAACATGACAGCTGTATATGGATGTTTCATTCATTTAGTATCTTGGAAGATTTTATTTTATTTGTCATTATTATTTTGTAGATACAACAAAAGTATCAGTTAACAATAAGAAAGTAAAACGTCTAGCAAATAATATTTGTAAATAAAGTAACATTTTGACAATGAGCAAAAACAAAAAAAGAAAATATAAAAAAATTTATCTTAACATTTTTTACGTCTCTAGATACATTCTTGACTGTAGTTATTTGAAAACTTTTTTCAGGCATAATGCAAAAAATAAACAGTATATTTACACTTTTGCTTTTAGCAACAAAAAAACTAACCGAAACAAAAATGGTTGGATTCCATTGTACCAACAGGCAGCGTTGTTATACATCATATTTAACATTTTTAAAATTTGTGAAAATTATAGATAAAATGTCCTCATAATTAAATTTAGAGTAGTGCAAACAGAATTTTCTGGATTTTAATTTGGCAGAATAATTATTTCCTGCTATAACATATTTGGAAGTTACTACAGAAAAAATCTAAACTTTAGTTAATTTTTAATTAATCTAAAATCTAATCAAGATTTCGAAAAGTTCTCAACACAGTGTACATCCTCATCCTCCAAAATATGTTTGAGCCAAATTTGATAGGTCATGGTCCATCAGAGCACATATTCATTTATTATTATTAAATATAAAGCTATTTCCATCTGTTAAAAACTCCACTAATATACATTACTTGTTGAAAGCATGGAGATAATTTCTGAACGTAAATACGACAAAATTTCTTCCAGTAGACGTCAGACTGAATTCAAGGTTTTAAATTAATGTTTTGTAAAAGAAATAGATGTAAATAGTAACAGAAATTCATCTGTTTCAGAACTATCACTAGAAAAAAGTAAATACAAAACATGATCATTTTATAATTATATAATTGTGTCAAAATTTCTGTCATTTTGAAAATCAACTGTTTAAATATTTGCAGTTGGCCATTCGAAACATTATTTTTAATTCAACTGCCTTTAAATATTTAATTTATCTTGTGCACACCGAAAGGCCTTAGATAGGCATTATCCTAAATTGGTACAATGGCAACAGTGATGTAGATCGTCTTCATTGTAGCGAGCAGGGTAGCAGCCGCAGGGGGCAGAGCCCCCTAGTATTATCAATATTCTGCGTGATATTTAATAAGGAAGGTGGTATGGATTTTCTGCTTTGGTCGGATTTTCTGCATCGGCAGGAACAAATTTATAAGGAAATAGAAACATCAAGTATGAAGTCAAATTCCAATTTCAGATCATTCATGATTATAAATTATTGAATAACTATTACTTCACTGAGCTATTATTTAAAAAATGCATAGTTTTGATCTTTCAGAGGAATGCATAAGGTAATTCTAATTTAAATCACTTGTTTTGACATTTTTTCTCAAGAACTGATCATCAATTGCGAAATTTTTTGCTAACTTAGAGTATGTGAAGTTCCACTGCAAAATTTAAGAATTATTCACTTATTTTTCTCCTCTAGATATAGAGAAAGCGCGAAATGGAATATCCGTACATCAATTTTTGTGATCCTGTCAGAAAACTGGATAAAGCAACCGCGTGGAAAATCAAATTTTCTTTTCCAATTTATACTTCCTTCTTTTCGACAAAGTTCGTCGGCCCAAGGCAGTTTTACCTTCATATTCTTCAAAACAATGAATTTTTTACGAAACTTTATTTACTTCCTTGCTTTTGTCTCAAAATTTAGAAGAATCGAATATTAATATGAATGTTGTTTGAATTCAGTTTAAAAGTGTTTTTAAAGATGGAAGAGAAGTTTCAGGCCTCGAGGAACTATTTGAGGATCACAACCGAAAAATACTTTTTAACTAATGCTTAACTTTTCATTTAAGTAGTTAAAAGATTTTTTCTACTTTTTAAGTTCTCTTCACTTTCGAGAAGAAGAGGAAATCGAACAAACTAAAGCTAGAAAATTCTGGGCTAATTTTGCGAATTTTGAGTCTGAAATGCGCATCAAGAGTTATTGTCGCTAGGTGAACGAAAAACAAAAGAGATTTTAATGAATATAGAGTCTGTCTCGAATCGAGATCTCGTTTGTTCTTCGAATTGCATTTTTCAAGAACAGGAAATTAGTTTTTTCACTTGACTTTTTGCATGCATTGTTGAGAATTCTTTGCTGGTTCCTGTAATAGTTTCAGTTTCGGTTTAAAAACTTATACATTCCAAACCAGCAAAGTTTCAATCTCTTTTTTTAAATACTCTATCCATATTTTAATGATAGCGATGAAAAACTAATACCAAACCCATTACGTATCTTAACTTTTATGTAACATTCTCTGTTATTCTTTCACGTGAATAGCAAGTTCCATCCAAAAAATTCCGTACGAATAAATATTTCAACCAAACAAGTAAAAGAAACAGCTAAACAATTTTCTTCAGATGGATTTTCAGCTTCGGGATATTCTGACAACATGTTTTATGCAGAGTCGGATTTCCCATAAGGCCAGCCACGGACTATGGTACAGTAGAAAAGGGGTATCTATGCAAAAGAAATTTGTCAATTTTTTACATTTTTTTTTGAAAAATGTCATAAAATGCTGTTTTTCAAATTTATATTAGTTAAAGTAAGAGGTTCTTCCACCACAGTCACAGGCGAAGTGTATTTACTACTTCAGTCTCACAAACGCAGCATAATCCTTGTGTTAAATAAAAATTCATTAAATGAAAATTAATTGACTTAACATTATTGATCGACTTCTAATTATTTACCGACAGTAGTTACGTAAAGTGTATCTTACTACTTCTATATACAGTTTAGTTAATATTGCTTAGGACCGTGAGTCTGAAAGCTGAAAACAGAAAAATTGTTAAGAGTGCCAGCAAAATTATAAGAGAGGGCTGAGAGTTTTATTACAAAATGAACCATCTCTAATTTGAGCATCGTTCATGCACATGTGTTGTAACGTATGCTTTACCTAAAATACAAAAGATTCCAATAACATTTTGTTGGAATCTGCCTGAATTCATACCATAAGAATCGATTCAATATCCTTTTCATTTTATGTCAATTCTATTCGCTGCTTTTTGCATCGAATACGCCATTCGGTTAAATAAACTGAAATAACCAAAAGTAGTCGATGTACAGTGCATGAGTAATATGGACAATTTGAGATGTTTTTAATTTTTACATTGGCTTAAAAGCGTTGATTTTAAATGTATTAGCTATTGATAAAAATTTATAAAAATAGCAAATTATTATTCAGCCGCACAGGATCAAAAGAAAAGCAGCAAGGTCTTAAAGGCTAGCTAACCAATTACCCACTGCAGAAATTCTGAATTTCGGTTATGAAGAACCAAATTTTATTGAAGATTCTCAAGAAAAGGAAGCCCAATGAAAAATGCCAGCCTATAAACACTATCATGTTACAAACTATTCGAAACGACGACTTTTTTGAATTAACCGAAACGGAACATTTTGAATCTTCTTCGAACTTGGCACTTAAAGTCATGGAGAGAACACTGAATGTAATTGCAAAACTGAATTGTTGGAAATGGAGTGCACTTTCACGAGCCGCGTTTTGCTTTAAAGTACACACCCATTTCTCCCGTCTAAATTTTCCAAATTAAAAAAAAAAACTTGAGTATATTTAAACCATTCAAAATCATTTAAATCATTTAAAAATCTCAGTTCGACGAATTCAATTTTCTGGAGAGGTACGGAAATTAGAGCTTACAGATTAATAAAAAATGAAGTCAAATACACAGATGAAAACGAAATGAAGGAACTTTATTTACATATTTGCCATCACTGACATAAAATCCAAATGCGGATAGCAATATCATCACAAAATTAGAGCTTACACTGAGTGGCCAAAAAATTAGAGACGACCTCCAATAACGAGTTGGTTCACCTTTAGCTTCTGATCACAGCCAATATTTTTCTTGGCATGGACTCAACAATTTTTTGATACCGTTGTTGAGGAATTTTGACCCATGCTGACATAATGCCAGCTCTAAGTTGGGTCAGATTGGATGGTGGCGTTTCCAAGTTTCGAAGTGATTTTTCGACTTCGTCCCACAAATTCTCCTTAGGATTTAGGTCAGAGGACTGAGCTGGCCATGGAAGCAGGTTAAACTCTGCTTGATTTTCCTCAAACCAATTTGAGACCGATTGAGCATGGTGGCAAGGTGCATTGTCCTGCTTAAAAGGACCAACTCCATAAGGGAACATTATAGCCATAAACGAGTGCACGTGATTGGTTACGATGTTGAGGTAATCTGTGCTGTTCAGAGATGTGTCCACAGATATTAAGGAACCCAGTGTACTCCAGGAAAACATTCCCTACACCATAATTCCACTGCCACCAGCATGAAGAAGTGTCATTTGGCAGGAGGAGTCCATGAATTCGTGCTGTTTGCGACATATTCTGACCTTGCCATCTATATGACGGCGCATTTTCGGGCAGCCACGGGAGTGTTTAGCAGTAAGCCACGGATTGACCGATATTTCATATATATCCGAGAATCAATGCATCTTCCTCTTTCAAGATGATAGATTTTTCAATTGCTTCAAAATTCTATTAAAACAATCTTTATCTCATCTTAAGTCCGCTCAAAATCCGACATTAAGTTAACTGACTACGGGAATATTAAATTCTAAAATGTATCTCAAGCTTTCAATGGATATTTTCTGAAAAGACCCGATCCAGTGATGCAACTTGTCAGTTTTGTAATGGCATGAAGCAGAAATCCTAGAAACGACTTTCTCAGGTTAGAAGATTTTCTTTTTCCGTTGAAATCTTAAACGCTAAGACTTTTGAACCGGCGGGCTTCACATTCTGAGCTTTCATCCAGTATTTTAGGATTTAAATTCAACTTGCTAGACTTTGTTATAATTATATTAGTTTTTCATTCAGATATTTAAACTTATTAATCCGCTTCCTAGAAATTAAACTATTCATCAGTAGATATCGGGCAATGCGCAAGGAATTCTTCTCCAGGTAGTATTGGGGAAAATCATAGGAATAAGCAATATGCCCAAACTTTAATATGATGAAATATCACTGGCTAAAGAGACATTTATTAAATGGAATCCGATTTTTTACACTGGAGAAGACGAGCGTTGTACTCGAATGTTTTGTCACCTACAAAATTAAACCGTTAGTATTAGCACCATAATTTTTGGTTAATGATTGTGTAGTTTTACAATATGAAGCTGAGGTTCATGTACGAAACTAAAGAGTTAATAACTATAAATTAAATATCCAGTATCAAAAATTTCAACAAGACTTAATTAACAAATCCATCGCTTGCAGTTTCGTTAATTGAACAAAATAATGTCAGGTCGCATTTTAAAGATTCTACTAGGCGAGTAAACTGTGGAATGCGTTGCTAAATCTCAGGAATGAAAATGATGTCGAAGGGAGTCAAAATGAAAATTGGCAGGTTATGATATATGACGAATAAAGTTACACAATAAAAAAATATGATAAAAGAAAATTTTCTCCCGACTTCTTCGACCCAAATTTCACCCCACACCATACATTGCCCACCTTCACAACCCAAATTCTAAAACTCTCCATACTACACTTTCGCAACATGTCCCAAATTTTTCACAACACTCGCATCCACATGTTGCCGACGACCATAACACAATTCTCACTCCATCACACATCTTCACTCCATACTCCACCCACTCATATCATAGGAACACGACACATCTTCACCACACATTGCCCACGACCAATCTTTCATTCCACACATTGCACACGACCACTACACATTTCTCACTACCACACAGCTCACGACACATTTTCACACCACACATTGACCATGACACATTTCTCGCTCCACTACACATCGACCACGACGCAATTTTACTCCATCACACCTTGCCCACAACCCCCATACATTTCTTAAGCAAACATTGCCCACGACACATTTCTTACTTCATCCAATACTACCCACCATCACAACACATTTTCAAACCACACACTGACCATAACACATTTCTTATTCAAATACACAATGCTTAACATCACGACATATTTCTTATTCATATACCGGGTGATTAAAATTAAAGTTGCACTTTCAAAAGGCTGTAGAAAAGAACCACTAGTCAGAATGATCCGATATTTCATCTGAGTATACGTGAAGCAATGGAAATTTGTTTTGCGAAAGAAAAAAAATAATTCAAAAGTTGACCGATAGATGGCGCTGTACTCGTGATAAGATGCTGAAAAAACGATTGCTTTAAAAGAAGTGCTAATTTTAAGATGCTAATTAAAAGACGTGGCATTAGCACTGCACATTTCACTTGTGATAAAAAGGCGGGGAACATGCAGTTCCTGTTATTCTGCATCTGAGAAGGTAGTCATGACTCTATCATTGAAAGATCGGGCTCTGCTTGTGAATCTTTTTTACAAGAACGCTGACTGTGCGGCAATTGCATTGAATAAATTCCGGACATTAAAGGGTTTAATAAACGGCTGTGGTCCGATGACTGCATGCTGTCTGAAGAAGTTGATTGATAAATTAGAAGAGTCGGGTTCATTTTGACGTGAAATGTGGCAGAGGGAGGAAAGCAATTGCTTCGACGTCAGTGGAGGATGAGGCTACAGCATCGCAGGAAGCGTCAAGCAGTGCTTTGGGAACGTTTTAATTTCCCGAACTTTAGACGTGCCTGTCAGTACGGTTCGTAAAATTTTACGAAACATCCTGCAATGCCATCCATTCAAAATTACGCATATTCAGGAGTTGGTCCCTGCTGAATGGACGTGGACAATGGCCATGGAACATTTTGTGGACAGACGAAGCCCATTTCCATCTCCAAGGTTCTGTCAGTACTCAAAATTGCAGAATATGGGCAAGAGAGAATCCGTTCCAAATGCAACCATTGCCCCTTCATTCTCAAAAGGTCACTGTGGTGCGGGTTTGGGGCAGTATTTATCGTTGGCCCTTTCTTTTTCGAGGAGATTTGTCCTTCAGGTCATGTAACCTGTACAGTCAATGGGACACGTTATGAATCGCTTTTGCGAAACCAGCTCATTCCAGCAATGCAACAGAGCGGATGTGTGGATAACACAATTTTTATGCAAGATGGCGCTCCTCCTTTGCACATTTCAACACCAGGGAAGAAGCTGTTGAATCTGCAGTTTGGAGATGATAATTATCAGTCGCCATTTCCCAACAGCCTGGCCGCCACGATCACCGGACCAGAACCCTTGCGACTTATGGCTGTGGGGTTACTTAAAAATGTTTTGTACGGGAATCCGATTGCGAACTTAGCTGAGTTGAAAACCGCATTACGTAACATATTCACAATATCACCACTGAAACACTCCGATCTGTTGTGCACTTTCAGCTCATAGGAGAAAATGGTGGGCAGCATATTGAAAATTTCTTAAGCAAGTCGAAGACGAATTCTTTTTCTTGATGGTTTCATCAGTTTTTGCTTTTTCTATTGTTTTTGCCTAGGGACAATTGAAAACGGATTTCATTTTTGCTTTTTCTACGGTTTTTGGCCTAGGGACAATTAAAAACCGATTTCATTTTTTGCTTTTTCAATGGTTTTTGGCCCAGGGACAATTAAAAACCGATTTTTTTCCTATCCGCTGCTGCACCATCTTGTCGTGGTGGATGGGCTTTGAACAAAGAGTGCCACAACAACATGTCACGTATTTTAATTATCGTCTTAAAATTAGCATATCTTTTAAAGCAACCGTTGTTTAGCATGTTATCACGAGTACAGCACCATTTACCGGTAAACTTTTGAACTATTTTTTTTCTTTCTCAAAACAAATTTCCATTGCTTCACGTGTACTCAGATGAAATATCAGGTTATTCTGACCAGTGGTTCTTTTTTCACAGCCTTTGGAAAATGCTTTTATTATAATAACCTTGTATCACAGTGCAACTTTAGATGGATATAATAGAATAAATTACTCTTTTTCTTTTTTCATCTCTGAAATTCCCGTTACTACAAAATACATCAGATCTCGAAGTCTGCTTTTTAACATTAAAAAATAATAAAATATCTTCTGACGCACACAATATGAATCGGGATAGGTTATATGTAAGAGTTTTATTTCAAAGGATAAAAGATTTTTTAATAATCATATAAGAATCAAGGTCAATGTTTGTTTGTGTTTAATCTTTTCGCTGGAAGCAAAACAAGAAGGAAGGGTTTTATTTTAAGTAATTTTTAATTATACTAATAAATAGTATCTGCATATTCTTATTTTAAGTTTTAATATAACATTTTTTTCTTGTTAAATGATAATAAAATTATTTTATTTCTGTACTGCACTGTCATTTTATTGTTCAACCGCAGCTGTGCGAATCTTTATAAATGTAGTAAGGGATACATAAAAAGGAAATGGAAGACAAATTTCGAACCTAAATTTTCTATTCAAATTAATTTGTTAAAATTATTATTAATTATTAAGCGAAATTATGATTGAAGTTATTTGATTTTAAATTACGGAAGTTAAATATTTCGTATACGGTTTTAGCGCCAAAGTATGAAGGATAAATGCTGCCCAATGGTAGGGCATCTGTTGAAAGAGCCAGAAACCTTTAAAACAAACTTCTTTGGATGATTTAGAGTTTAGTAATTTGTACTGGTAATGTTTCAGTAATTTGTAACTAAACTGGTATCATTAAAAAGACATTTTTGAATTATTAGTAATTCAAAAATCATTTTGTTAGATAGTATTTTTTGAAAATATTGCGGAAAAACGCCAAAATCTTGCTTAATTTTTAAGTAACTGAAATTTTAATTTACTTTTGGATGAAAGACTTAGAATGAAATTTAAATGATTGACTTGTTTATATTTGTTGTTTCTTAAAAACACTTCATGGCTATTTTTTAAGAATATTAATTTCCATCAAAATAAAATACTTTTGAAAAACAATTTTCTAAAATGTTTTTATTTTAAGCATACTATAATGATATATATAATTACATCTCAGAACAAGCTTAAAAAATTATCTAAGTGTAATTTTCTAATATCGATATATCGTTAAATCGCGATATAAAGCTGGTTATATATCACGATGTAAAATTTTGAACATCGCCCAGTCCTAATATATATATATATATATATCAATGTCATGAAAATCAATCAATGTTGAAATTATATATATATATATATATATATATATATATATATATATATATATATCAAAACCAACATATAAACACAAAATAAAAACTCAAAAACAGTAAAAAAGGACAAAATGGCTAAATAGACAAAAACCAGAAAAAACCAAAAAAATTGAAAAATATCATAGCGAGCCGCTCGTCAGGAAGAGAAGCTCGCTCATGATATTAATTTGTGCTTTTTTCTGCTGACGACAAACGAAATCCGTTAAAAATTGCCGTCATCCCCTCTAAAAACACAAAACAAACGAAAATGGAAGATTTCTTGAATAAAAAATAAATACATTTAAGAAGATTTAAAAAGAATCAAATACAAAAATCCGAATACAAATACAAAAAATCCGAATATAAAAATACCTAGAATAAAAAACAGTCGTAACATAAAAAATAATAAAATAAAGCGAAATATGCTTACCATGGCCAAGGGAAACGCTACCGCGACCACGAGGAAAAAGAACGCCAAACCAGTTATCGCCGTTGCCAAACAGAGGAAAGAGAAAGAAAAGGAGAAAGAGGCTTTGTCAGTAGCTCTGAAATCACTGCTTGAGATATCGTCGCACAAAGTTCTCGGGAATACCATTATTTTAAAGTTGATCATACAAAAGCTTTAATTGTCTAGATTTTGAAATTTCGTTCGAACAAATAGATCTAATGCGAGAAAATTGAGAGATAATAGTGTTTCTATAAATCTTAATAGAAATATTAGAAGACCAATATGAAAGTCGGTTGACACAAAAATTAAAATCCATTCTTTTGTCAAAGATATCGATACAAAAGTTATTATCAATAAGTTTAATATCCAGATCTAAGAAATCCGCTTCAAACTGATTACAGTTTGTTTGTTTAAGAAGCAAGGCTGAAGGATAAATATTTTGCCACGTAATATTAAATGATCCATGATTAAAAACAATAAGATCATCTACGAATCTGAAGGCCCGAGGATATATATATATATATATATATATATACAACTTATTATATATGAACATGCAAAAACAAATGCAACAGACATATCAAAATACAGGCTGTAAATAAAATTAATTAATTAGAGCAAAAATAGCAAATCTAGATAAAATCAAAAGGTAGAAAATACTACTTAGATTGCCTAGAGCAAAAGGTAGTTTAAGCATTTAGATGTTAACATGTAAAAGACTTGCTATCAAAACTATTTTGAAGAAACCCAATCAAGTACTGAGTTTTCAACAGGCTAAATGACTCACTTTTTTGGAAGAGCATTATGATTCATTTTGTACCCGACCGACCCTGTTATTAAGTTGTTGATAAAACAGACAAGGTACCTAAAATGAAAGAATTTGGAATGAAAAATCCTTTCAATTAACAAGTCATGCATCATTAACCTTGGAAACAGAATTCAAATCCATGACCATTAATATATTTACTCTGCCATTTACTATAACATTAAATACATCACATTCAATAAAAAATAACCCATACTTTATTCATTGGAATTATAAAAAAGTGTTTTCCTTGTCACTACATATTCCCACATTTTAATCTAAACCGCCACTTGGCTACGGGATGCAAAAACTATATTTCCCAACATGATTCAGCATAAATTAATTAAATAATTTAATTTACTTTAATATTAAGGTAATTGTCTTGATGCATATTAAAAATCTCAAAACCTGTTAAAATATGTAATCCCTATTAATAATCTAATTTTGATAAAAAATAATGTATTGGAACATTAATAATCCAATCTTGTTCTAATGGGGTTTTCAATTTATATAAATCCTGCCGCCATCTGTAAGTAATTCAAAGAAACCAAATAAATCAATAACCAGAAATACAATGACATAAGGATGCCAAGAATTCAAATAAATATAAAAGAATAAACATTCTAAAGTAGGCTAAATATTTCATATCCTATGCATTCTTAATTTTTTTAGGTCTTTCTAATGCAAGGAATTCTAAAAAAAAAATTGATGTTCTTATTCTATTATCATTGTCTGTACACCAAAATTGTATTTCTAATCTGTAATTTTTTACTAATTCTTGAAGACTGAAACCTTTGAATCCCAAAAGAAAAGTTGTCTAATTT
This sequence comes from Araneus ventricosus, assembly GCA_013235015.1. Lineage (NCBI taxonomy): Eukaryota > Metazoa > Arthropoda > Arachnida > Araneae > Araneidae > Araneus > Araneus ventricosus. The sequence continues at coordinate 14,190 of BGPR01020858.1, read as the reverse complement.
GAAATTAAATGCAATTCTTTTTATAGAAGATATATTTATTTTATCTGTGAATTTTCTCCTAAATCCTAAATTCTGCAGCCTAATTCATTTATTGTTTTAATAAGTCCAGGATGAAGTTAATTTGTTGCTTTGATTCCTTTCTTTTTTATTAAATAATATCAATCATCTATACAAACTTGTATACTGAGCTATTCTTCATTAAAATGTTTTCTCATAGTAATTGCTAGGTGCTTCTTTTCCTATAAACTATTGCTAGCTGGTTACTCCTTGAAGTAATCCTTTGATAAATCTTATTATCAATAATATAATTTCTTTAGTACCAAGATTAATAAGAGGGTTTATATTTACTCTAATAGTGACATCTTTTTAGGCCAAAATCTTTGTATACATTTACTGGTATAAAATCAAATCTTCAATATCATTTATCAAATAAATCCTGGAAGTCAAATGTTTGTACTAGTGCTTGTCTCTTTTTAATATATTTACAATCTCTGGACCTCCTTATGGGTTCATTCACACTCAGAACTTAGGATAGTACAAATAACTACAAAATACACTTGGTCTGGACTGCAGACCCACTCTTTCTCATTAAAAGAAACCGAAAATATCTACTGGCTCTCAGCAGCTGCTCATATTCATTCAACTGCATTCAGTCAGGAATTGCATCTTTCATGACGCCCATGTTCCTTTAGAACTTTAAGTGTTATATATTGTTTATGGTATTTGCACAATCAAACTTAAACCCGCAAGTAGTTGGCTAAAATCATCGTGTTATATAAAGCTATCAATGTAGATACAATAGCTTGTTTCTTCTTAATTACTTTTGCATGAATAGTAAAGCCAGTTCTTAAATATTTTCATTCAATGATGTAGATTCTCATTAATTCGTTTAAGAACAAATAATACAAATATACATATAAATCTGTAGGAAAATGCAATTTGAGTTTCAATAAATGCTTCAGAATAAATGTGGTGGTATTTTCAGAAAATATTCAATTTCAAATAGGCATTTTATCAAAGTTTGTTGATGGACCTTTATAATCTGCCCTTTACTGGTTGTCTACAAACTCTTACTTTATTAGATATGAGCTATTACACGTCATTCAACCATTTGGAGGAATTTTCTTTCCTGATTAAAACCTGTCCCCCATTTTAGAATTTTCATTCACTTCTGTTTTTTCTTTATTTTAGACCATTTAAATATGAAAGAAATTATCTTTTAGATTGTTTGTACTGGCTTTATGATCTGCCCAAGCAGTAAGGTAGTTTGTTTCCAAAAGTCTATAGTGGTTCCCTTCTGCCCGTTATAAAATTTTCTATCAAAGTATTGCCGGTATTGGTACTTAGTCATTAACATCTCAGCTGAAAGTCAACGGATGCGAATCTAGAATAAGCTTCAATTTGGGTCGTTGTGTTCCAGCAGTTCTTTAGTAGCTAATTTTGGTACATTTGAAGTATTTAAATGCCTTGTCTTGCCTCCCAGGGGTCCTCCCAATTTGAACTTCTAGGGGAATGAAGGACATTCAAATGTTTCTTCTTAACATATAAATACTCATTTCTATCTGACAATTTAATTCAATCTCTTAATGCTCTGTTAGCCCCTGTAGATCCATTATCAGAAAAAATCTTGCAGCATTTTATCTCTTGATAAATCTCTTCCGGCTAATAAAGACTGAGAAGTTAGATCACTGGTTATTTCATAGTATACTATAACGAAATGAATACCACAAGCCTGCTTTTATTTCAGGACCTTTCCTTTGGTATTTATTTTAATTGAATGGTCACATAAAATACTTCCTGTTAGTTCGTACTTTTTTCTGGGTATTCTGTTTTGTGATACCTTTCTCTTTTGGTTTAACTTTAAAACAAACAACAGTTATGTACAATTTTCTACAACCATTCCCCTTGAATGGTGTCTTTTTGCTCTAATCTGAAAAAAGCAAATGTTTGGGGACCAAGATGAAAATATTTTTTCATGGTATTGCCAACATTCAGTTAACACATACGGTGGACATTATGGGATGTTTACCTGGAATATGAGTAGTAAATTTCAAGTCTTCCTCTACCCTCTGTACACCTGTTATCTAGGGAGATCAAATTGCAATTTACTCTTGACTAAATGTATCTGAACATATAGTAACTGACTGCAGAGACACTTCAAACTGGCATCTTTAGATTAATAATATCTGCCTCTGCAGCTCTTGAATGTCAATGGTCCTTTCTTTCTCGATTTCTGACAACTTGACAATAAACCTGAAAAGAAAACTCATATTTCAGACTACAGTTAGAATTCTATTACACCGGTTAATATGTATCAAGAAGGTTTTGTTTAAATTTAAAGTTAACACAACATATCAGTACTTTAGATTTGGTTCAGTGAAGTATCTTATCTGGATCTGAACACTCTACAAACGAGTTTCAGGGAAGTTCATCGGTGTAAAACTGATGGTCCATTTTCCACCACCCTTCATTTATGTAGAGAATTCAGTTGAGAGTCCCTAGACATTGGAGTCTGAAGGATTTGTTGATTTTTAATTCACGTATGTAAGATGTTGGTTTGAGAAAGATACTAGCTACGACTTATAGTCATTTCATGTTGTAATAGAAGAGGGGACTCCACCACCAGTTCACACAACTTGTTAGCTGGATCCATTATCTGATATTAGATCGCTGGTTTCTGTTTTTGATGGCACGTGATTCCATTGCTGCCAAGTTAGAGTTCCGAAGGTAATAGATATTCTATTAGCAACAAATTCTTAGGAATCTTTGCATTCTCTTTTCCAACACATGGTGGAACAATGTTCTGTCCGACATGGTTTTCCAAACCTCCAGTTTTTAGAAAATACAAGACTCACTCATCAATTTAGACAATAAAACTGCAGCAAGAGTTCTATACCGCAGGTATAGTCTAAACTAGAATCTTTGCACAAGTTTACTTAAGCTATCCTCAGAGCCCACCGTAAGATGATGGCATTCACAGATGACACGTCCATATGGCCAGTTCTACGAGGCATCACCAGCAAACTAGTGTAATTCTACACTAATAGATGTCACTTGTTCAGTTCCGGACTTTATTGATAAGTTTACAAACATTGGGAATTAAGAAATATTTTGCCTCAATATTTCTTTCAAACTGGAAGTGTCTCCCCAATCTAATTTTAACAAACCACAGATTTTTTGTAAAAAACATTTTAGCTTTGTGATGAGACTAATAGACCCAGGGATCAAATATATTCGTGCTATTTGAACTAACACAACTCGTTTTAGTTATGACTTACTTTGCTCTATTTCAAATGTAAAAGCAAAACAATCTGGTTAGTGGTTTTCCAAGTATACCATTATTTCCTTGCTATATGAATAATCAGATTCTTTCATCTCATCACGAAGAGGGATGATTATTGCGACCATTTTGAAGTGCCATGCCTCACCTAAACCAAAGAGTATGGCTGTTGTTTACATATCCTTAGCTTTAATTAGATTATCTCACCCGTAGCTCATCCATATAGCGTCCTATAAATGTACAGATGATGCTAATGAAGAATCACCCCTCATCTTTGCCCTGCTGCACCTGTCCTTGCTTGCCAAGAAAGGGCGCACTAGTTGTCATACGTACAATGCTATAATTTATACACTTTACTGGATCGTTCCTTCCACTTTGATAACATATTCTCAAAGATCTCTTTGTTAGCGGATCGACAGTATTATCACGATAATCTTTTGATGTCACATAAAGGCAATTATGTTTCTAAACCTCAGCGCCATAATGCTCGAAGTCATCCTGAATTGTACCTCCGTTAAACTGTATGCAATTTAATGATTTTTTCAGGAAGAAGTTAACTGCCTTGGCTTCTTTACAACTCTCAAAGGTGTGGTGTTGATTCAGGACGAAATACACAATATGCGGAATATAATAATTTACTCTGGTTCTTCATATTCTATTACCTCTTCTAATGATCTATGTAAGACTTTACATAAAATCTTATAAAATTACAAGTTTAGGCTCTCAATAGGAACGTCCACAGCGATTAATTTTCAGCCTTTTTCTCGATTCCACCAAGACACGAGGGTCTGCTTTAAATAGCATTTTGTATAAATTTTCCGTTTTCAGTTCTCAGAATGATTTTAGAAAATGCTCTTCAGTATATTCTCGCTTCTTTATGTCACAAAAAATCTCGAACTCTCTCAATGCTTTCAATTTCCAAAACTCCTTCCTAAGTTTTTTCTAACTCTAATTATCTGTTACTAAACACAATGTTTTCGGTTTCCTTATGGCGAGACTCCCACTTACAATATGGCCGAAACGTTATTTTTGCAAATCTCTAAAGATTTGTATCTGATTGATGTGTTTTAAAGCTCATGAAATATTCTGCCTACCTGAAAATCAGCAGACAGGCTATAAGATTATCGTCATTCATTATATTGTTAAGGATGAGATATTAATCTCAGAGACTAGAGGGTATTCCACACACACACACACACACACACACACACACACACACACAACAACACACAAACGGTTATCTTTGGACACAAAAAACTTAAATTTAACTCAAAGACTCTTGTCTCTTCAAAAACTTAAATTTAACTCAAAACTCTTGTCTCTATTTAAAATCGTTACACTAGCTTTAGATTTTATATTCACACACACACACACACAAAGACAAATTATTTATTCCTGATACAGAAATATTAATCTTTTCTCCTTTCAATTGAAGCTTGTCTACTAATTTTTTGTTTGTAAAATTTCAATTTGCGCCGACGTCCAACAACCCTCTACATTCATAACAATTACCCGATTCATCTTTAATCAAACAAGCGAAAGTGCTGAGCAAAACACTTTTTAAATCATTAGCCAGATTGCACGATGTTTGGAATAAATTATTTTCTTGCGAAGGTTCGAAAATGGGCGCGGAAGCGTCCAAGGCCGAATGGATACTCTTGCTTTGATTACTCATATTCTGCGAAATCGTCTCTTTATTTTTGGTTGGCGAGGGTAATGCAGGAAAATATGGTGTTTTTTCTTACAAATACCACCATCGAATTTACTTCTACAATTATTTGCTCTATGATTCCCTTTCTCTAGGCACTTAAAACGTAAAGAATTTGATTTCACAAACTCGACTCTTTCACTAACCGACATGTTTTTATAAATAGGACATTTATACAAAGGATGAATTTCATCGCAAGATAAAATACATTTAGAATCTTTTACATCAGTTAGAAAAACTTTCGACACATTTTTGGGATAACTATTTTTATTACTCGGCCTAGAATCATTAATTACAGGTTTTCCCTTTGAAGTATAATATAAATCTATCTCCTTAGCCAATTCAATGGGTTGAAACCAAGAATTATTCTGGCGCACGCTAATAAAACACATAACCTCTTTATCAAGTGTTTGACATATTTTATCCGATACCACTAATTATTTTAAAGTTTCAAAATCGGAAACATTTCTTAATTTCAAATAATAATCCCAACTCGTAGTTAATCTAGACGCGAATTGCATATACGTTTTATTTGTCTGACGTTGTGTCTTTCTAAAATTCTCTAAAGAAACTTGTGGTGTAGGCTCAAATTCTCTTAACACTATGGCTTTAACTTTTGAATAATCTCCCAATTCGTCATCTTTAATATATGTAATAACATTTGATGCTTTTTCCCCTAACAAATTTAGAAGAATTTCCGCTTTAATTTTCTCTGGGACATTTTTGGAAATGAACGCCCTTTCCAAAGATGAAAAGAAATAACTAAACCCTTCCGGTCGATTTGGAAGTTTGACCGTTAGAGTTCTAATACTTTCAATGAGAGAGTCTAGAGATTCTATACTTTCTTTTTTATCATTTTCACCGGAATTCTCATTCTTATTTTCCGAGTTAGATTCTGATCTTAAGCGCGCAAGCTCAAGTTCTGCTTTCACTCTCTCCAGTTTAATTTGTTCCAAATTCATCTGCCCTTGCTCTGCTTTCGCTTTCTCTAAAGCAATTTCTTCAAGATGTTTACGCTCTTCGATTGTAGAATTCACTAAACCTTCAACAAACTCTATGTCCTTTTTATAATAATTGTTTTTTGAATTAAATCTATTAATTGAACAATCGTAGCCTTTTTATCAAAAGCTAAACCTAACTCAGTTGCAATAACTTTTAGATCTGCTTTGCTACAGTTCTTCAACATTTTGAAATTTCTTAACTAGATATCAGACTTAAAGTCACTAACCTTCAATTGAAGATAATCCACACTTTCACAAGTTTCGTTTTAAAGACGCGTGTCTTTACACACATAACACTCATAAGTCGCACAGTTCCGGTTACTCCAGCGAGCCAAGGACCAAAATGGACCCGTCACTTAGCTCAGATTTCTATTTATCACACACTCAGGCAAGTTAATTAAATAATTTCACAAAATACACTTAAGGTGGACTGTAGACACTCGTTTATTTCTCATTGAGAGAGCCGAAAAATATCACAACACTCTCAGCGGCTGCTCGCAGAACACTAAATTAACACGTGACCAGTCGGGAGTGCGCATGCGCCAACAATCTCTACACTATTATTGACAATAATTGTATCTCTTTGCTTATTCAGATTCTCTATGATTGTCTATATGTATTTTTGTAAGAGTTTGCCAGATTTTGTAATATAAGTATGGCAGCCATTGGTAACACTTCTAAATTTAAGAGGTCTCTTGTGATATTTTGGAGTTAGAAAGATGTGAGGATAATCTTTTCTAATATAATGAGTTCCCAGTTTTGTATGGAAGGCTTGCATTCTAATAGAAATTTATCTTTCACATATTTCTGTCTCATTATAATTATCATTGTTAATTATATGATCATTAAGTAATTTTTGTAATAATATTTACATGTTATAGCAATTACAGAGCACTTTGTCCATATTGACTACTATAAAGTCAATTTTTATTTGTTTTTTAATATCTAGATATCAAATATAGTCATAAGATTTAAAGTTATAGTTAAAAAGATCTAATAAAGTTTTTTGTTTATATTCATTAAATGCCTCTAAAGGCAAACCATATTTAATTGCCATATTTAATATAATTTTTTCCATATCTATTCTAATTTGCTTTTTACTAATTTCGTTACTATAAGCTAGAACCAAGCGATGCTTTGTACCTTTATTCATTAATTCTCTAAGTTGTTCATTTCTAACAATATTCAAATCTCCAGTAATTACATGCCCATGATCTTCATTCAAGAAATTATTATATTTTATACAAATTCAATCATCACTCATATTACTTTCTTTTATATTATTATAGTTAAAAATCATTCTGCCTAATTGTTTGTTATATTTAAATGCACGTTCTAGATTTGTGACTCCAACCCTCTGCGAAAGCCAATTGTTTGAAAAACGAAAAAATAAGGGAATAAATCCCCAAAATATTTCAAGATTAGAAACGAGAAAGTATATACTTAAAGCATATCAATTCAATAGTCTTAATTATTGTTATGACTTGAGCATTACCCGAAAGAGAGTTCCGCATTTAAAGTGAAAATATTATTTCTAAATTAGGCTTTTAATACAAAAATAAAACACATTTAAAAAATTAACTATAAATTTAAATTTAACCTTTTATAATAATATATATTATTTTGAAAATGTACAGAAAAATAAATAAATGAATGTGTGATACAATCTTATTCTTAATCTAAGGGCGCCATCTACCTATTAAGTGAATTACTAATATCTTTGTTAATTCCATTATATATGATCACATCAAAAATAAATCTAAAAGTCTATTAATTTAATGGGGTTAAATATTTCTTATTAACATAAGCGTACATGAAATTTATAGGATACCCATATCGCATAGCATTTTCAAGAAATGTATCAATATATGACTGCTGTTTAAATCTGTCTGTGACTAAAATAATGTTTCTATGAATATAATTTAAGACGATATTTCCAGAAATTTGTCGGCTGATGTTGCTATTCCAAAAAGGTAACTTGTTTATATTGAATGAAAAGTGTTTCTTTTATCATAAATCTCAGTGCTTAATTTATCATCAACTATTTTAATTTCAAGATCTAGAAAATCTGCAGAAGAAAAGCCTTCATTAGTTTTTAGCAATATCAAATACTCTGGATAAAAGTCATTTTGTGGTGTGTAGTCTTCTACTGTTGACCATATTAATAAATCATCAATATATCTATACATGATATAAGAATTAATGTAAATATTTTCTTTTCCAAAATAGTGTAAATATAAAATAGCTAGAGCATTCCTTGCCGCTCCACCTTGTGGAAGTCCTTTAATTTGTTGGTATAATTTATTATCAAAGCTAATATAATTTTTTTAATATAACTTCTATTAATGTTTTATATTTTTTAATATTAATCAATTTATTTATGCTGAAATCTTCATGAATCTGCAGTAAAATTTTCATCATATCTTTAATATCTATACTATTAAATAAATCTTGAAAAGCAAAAGTATGCACAGAATAAACATTTATATCTTTGAAACTCTTTAATTTCATAGCTATTATTAATAATAACTGTATTATTTTGTTCTTTTAATTGTTTTATAATCTCTTGCAGATATTTTTGTAAAATTTTACCTGTTTCCTTTATATAATTATAACTCCCATTCGTTTTGCTCTAAATTTGATACGATTTTTATGAAATTTTGGTGTAAGAAAAATATGGGGATAGTTCACTTTCTCACAACAAATATTTAATTTTTTATGAAAAGCTTTAATTCTAGTATCTATTTCTTTTGTACTAAAATTAGTTTAAATATATGCCTCATTATTTAGAATATGTTCTTTAAGCACTTTACAATAATAATACTTACAAATGATGGCATATTTGATTGATACTTTGTCAACATAAACTATAATAAATTCTTTCTGCAGATTTTCTATCTGTGTTTTTATATCCTGGTATCTAGTTTCATCATTTGTTTAAAGTTGTGTCTATACCAGACATGGGCAAACTACGGCCCGCGGGCCAACTCCGGCCCACCGGAAGGTTTTATCCGGCCCGCGGATAGAATTTTAATTTGCCGGTCCGACGGAAATTAAAAGAAAATATGATTTATATATTATATATCGATCTCCTTTTCTACTTTGTTTAAATATTATTTTTTTCTTCCTTTTTCTCAAAGGACTGATGATCTTTTTACTTTCTCTATTTTTGTTCTACAGAACATAAATCGACGGAAATAGCAAGCACAGACAGTGTTGGCGCCAGTGCGTCTGCCTTTCGCTCGCGCCCTCTGATTGTAATATTCTTTTTTATTTGATTTATTGATGGTATTTCCGGTTTCATTTCTGTTGAAAATCATTCTGTTCTTCGCATTCAAACACATAGGAACGATGTGTTTCTGTACATTACTCGCAGGGCATATTTTTTTACTTAATAATTGTTATTAAGTAAATTGCATAATTGTGCATAATTGTTAAAGATAAACCAGTGTGTCTCATCTGAAATGAATCTGTACCAGTCTTCAAAGAATAAAGGTTAAATTCAATTCCATCAGTAAATGAAGAGAAACTTAAGAATTATAAAGATGGCTTGAAAAAACTGCATTTTGAGTTCGAATGCAGATTTCAAGATTTCAGTGCCATTCAAGCAGAATTGGATATTTTTACCATGCCTTTCAACGTAAATTGTGAAGCAGTGAGGTCAGATTTGCAGATTGTGTGAATTAATTGAGTTGCAATCTAACAATCATCTCAAGCAGTCGTTTCTAAATATGCCAAAGTTAGAGTTTTACAAATCATTATCGAAAGTAAGTTTCCCAAATTTAATATCTCACTCCCAGAAAATCAGTGCTATGTTTGCTTCATCTTATATATGTGAACAAGTGTTTTCAACTATGAACCTTAGAAAGAATTATTTCAGAAGTAGACTGACAGATGAGCATTTAGCCTCGCTCCACAGAATCAGTACATCTAACTTCGAGCGTCAATATAAGGAACTTTTAAAAATGAAATCGCAATTTCATTCATCTCATTAACATATTTAAATTGTAATACTTGTATATTGTTTTTAAAATTTTAGAAAAATTTATCTTGGCCCGCCAAACTTTTTTTTTTCGATTTTTTGCCCGCGACCGAAAAAGTTTCCCCATCCCTGGTCTATACAAATCATTCAAAAAGATTTATGTTTATACTCCTCAAAAGCTTCTAGAGACATACTATATTTTATTGCCATTTTCAATATAAATTTCTCTGTATCTTCTTTTAATTGTGTTTTAATTCTCCCATAACTATTGGATATTATCTTTCTGTTTTGTTCTATTATTTACTATATTTAAGTCACCTGTAATTACATGTCCATGCTTTTTATCTACATATATAGTATAAATCGTAAAATGATAGAGAGTATAAATCGTAGAATGATAGAGTATAAATCGTAAAATCTCAAAAACGCAATTAAAGCACAATAACGTTTCTCCAGGGGATGAAATTATTGTGAATTGATAAAATATAAATACTCTATCTACCACAGCGCGTTTGGAACTGCAGCTTTTAGCGCATTTATTGCGTATGAGATATATTTTTTCCATCTGATACTACTCGCATTTTTATCTTTACTCGGATATACTTTCAATTCATTTTTTCATATTTTTTTTCGAATTTGATACGAAAGTTTGTTGTTTTATTCTATTTTGTTGTTTTTCTATTATGTTTTGGTTCTTTATATATATATATATATATAATTTCCTTTGATTTTCTCTATTAATAAAAGTATTTCCATGATATGTCTTTTAATGGCATTTTATAAGTTAGTTCTATCAAACGCTGAAATTCTGAAAACCGAATAAAAAATATTTTTTTACTCCATAGGGAAAGGAATAATTGATACTATCCGATCAAGGGATTTAAAACTATGACGATTTCCGTTTCTGGAATACTTGATTGCTGAAACAAAAATATTTTAAAAATTAATTATTTTTAAAAATATTTTTCATATAAAAGATTTTGATTTTTGAGATGTAGCGGAATAGTTAAAGGAAATTTTAAGTTTTGCTGTTGTAATGGGATTGAGAAAAGAATTTTCTTTCATCATCAATTTTTTATCATCATTAAATTTAAAGCGAACTATTTTTGAGAGTATTCAAATGTTAGAAATTAATTAAATGATTTCTTAAATTAAAAGCTATTATCATACGAACCCCCCCCCCCAAGTCCAACAGAAGATGCACTCTCCTCCTTTACCATGAATCGTTCGCCTATAGTTTTGAGTCCTGCGCTGGTTCGTGATTTTCTGTGTGCGAACGGACTCTTGGATTTGGTCTACCTAAGGACTAGAACAAGTGGAATAAGAAACAACAACAATCATACGAAAAGTGTTAGTATAAAAATTTTTTGTACTGAATATGCAGAATCATCTGACTGGTATTCTGCTCAAATGGAAAGACCTACGACATTATTTAACATTCAGTATTTTTCCCTTTATAATGTTTATATGTAGTTAAATTTTCTTTTCATTTTTTCAAAGGCAAGTAAAAATTAAATTCAAAGAAATAAAAACATAAAAATTGATTATGAATATGGACATTTTTTCTATGAAAACATGCTTTTATATATAATCGATATTTCTATTCCTTTTATCTAACAGAACATTTAAAGAAACTCGGATAATAATACGAGAATTAGCATTTCTCAACTTGGACGGAATTAAAAAATATTTTTCAGAACTAAAATCCCTACCTCCAATGCAAGTTAGGATGTACCAATTACGAAAGGGATTTCAACGCCGTTTAACGACAGTTCATCTTATTAAATTCCTATAATATATTTTCTCGTTAAATTTGGCATTTATTTTGAGGGTAGCTCAATTATGTTCAGTCTGTAGCAAACTGCTTTTGCAAAGAAATAATAGCTCATTATTTGAATTGCTCAGAAGCGACACTTCAGAATTTCTTGGAAACAGCTGCGAAAAATGATATTTTCTATCATTAAAGTTTTAAAGAAGATGAGGGTGCTTGCTTATGGATTGAAGAGCATCAGAGATGTCAACATATGAAATTTGAATATGTTGTCCCGTCTACGCTCAATTTTATGCTCTTTGCATGTTCTCTTTTCTTTTAGAAATCTGGTTTTAAACGAAATTTAAAATTTGTAAAGAAAATTTTGTTTTGTTCTAATCTTAAATTTGTTTTAATTATAATGGAATATCTTTCTAATCTTTAATATATTTGTCAAATTTGTATATTACTAAAACTATATCAAAAATAATTTGATTTGATTATATCGCTGAGTGAAATGCACCTGAGTGTCAAAAACTTAATTTTGTGTCTACTCAAACCATAACAGCAAATTATATCACAGAAAATATTACTGCAAGATCTTTTAGATGAACCTTAAAAATTATTTTAGGTTAAATTAGAACTGATGCAGCAAAATTGAATTTGTACTATGTACGTTGTATCCAACTTACTGATAATTTTTCATATTATATACCACAGTCATTCAAGAGAATGTCATAATCAACGGAATCAAAATCAACACAGAATTGATATTTCATTAATTACATTGGTCCAATTTTTTTCGAAAAACTTTTTTTAGATTCTATAACTAACTTTGCGTAATAAAAATACGTGGATTACAGACATAGATTCTTTTTTTTCTGTTTAGCTTTAAATTTCTTAAAACTAGAGCAGGGGTTCTCAACCTTTTCCCCCTCGCGTACCCCTTGATTAGTCTTTTCATTTTCTCGTACCCCCTACTGCCATACCCCCCTCCCCGTCCGTCTATGCAAAGAAGTTCTTATCAATAATGTTAAGGGCTTAGGTAAGCTTAATTGTCAAATAACGCGAATTAATGACATTTGCAGGACTTATTTTTAATTTTATTCCAATTTTAGAATAGTATTAGTTAAATGGTAAAACAAATAAAAACAGTATTGTAATAAGGATCTCATTAACTTATAAGGTTAGATAAAAACTACATTTCGTAATAATCAGTTATTCAAGTGGAAGAAAATTTCAATGCGTTCATTGAGCTTGTTTCATGGAGCTGAGTTTTATAAAATTGGATTCAAAAGAAGAGATATAATTTTATGTCTGGAGCTGCGTCAAGCTTATTTCGGAATTTATTCTTAATATTTGTATAAGACGAGAATGCTCTTTCCATAAGTTATGTGTTTGTGAAAGGTATTAAATATTTTATTGCTTTAACACCGAGTTCTTGGTACTCTTCTTTCACTACTACCCAGAAGTCAATCAAATTTCTTTTTAAAAATTCAGATTCTAATGAAGAATCAGTAGAAAGTGCAATTATTTTTTCTTTTTCAGAAATTGTTAATTTTTCAGTTTTTTAAGAAAACGCTTCGTTAAATGGATTTAGTATCCATATATATGCATCAATGCGCTTCGGAAAATATCGTCTGAATGACAACTTAAGTCCTTTTAAATGTGCTATTATACTAGTTTTTACTTGTTTTGTTAATTTAAGTTCGTTCTCGGATAAAAAGCTCTGAAATGTCTCAAAAACTTCATACCAGCATTTTAAATACAGGATTCTCAAAAATTCAGTTTCTTAATCATAAACTCGATTTTGTCAAATGGTTATGGAACGGTTCTGCAATCCTAAATTAAGTTTATTTATTTCTGAAAAAATATCAGATAAGTACGCAAGCTGCTGCAACCATTCCCTTTCATAAAATTTAGAGCTCAACTCAAAAGGGTGGTCTTCAAAAAATATAAGAACTTCATGTCTCAGTTCAAACAATCTTGTGAGTACATTTCCTCGCGAAAGCCTTCTCACTTCTGTGTGCAAAAGTAACGTAGTATGTATGTTGCGCATGTCTCCACACAAAGATTTGAACAACCTTAATGGAATTTACAACTTTGACAGATTGATTGGGTGCTTCTTTCAATGCATCTGTCGAAGGTTTCGCTGCTAAACTTTGTCTGTGGATGCAACAATGGCTCCAAATTACCACGTAAAGCTTCATAACGGCCAGACATAGATTTTCCACCATCTGTGCAAACACCACAGCACTTAGTCCAATCTATTTCGTTTCCACAGAAATAACCCTGAATGGCATTAAATATGTCCTCGCCAGTACATCTTTTAGAGAGAGGATAACACAATAAGAGGTTTTCTTCAAGTTCGTTAACATTCAAATATCTTGCAATAACAAGCAAAATTGACAGATCGGAATCATCAGTGCTTTCGTCCACCTGTATTGAAAAGAAGGGGCTGTTTTTTAT
>BGPR01020857.1:0-27309 GCA_013235015.1 Araneus ventricosus | reverse complement strand
CCTGACAATAAGAATCATATAGAATACAACAATACTTTCGATAATTTTTTTAAAAATATAATGAAATAACTAGCCAAAAAATGTTTCCGACCGCGTCAACGCTACCAGTACAAGTGGAAACCTAGAAGAGCAGGAAAATTTTCTTGCCTTTGAAACTAGAAGGCAATGTTGTCACGTTTATCTTATATTTAAAAAAATGAAATAAGAACAAACAGTAGTAGTGATTTTGAATAACATCAAGAATTCTGGTTTAGATCGGGGGGAGCAGCTGCAGCCCCATAGCTTCCCTCTGGATTCGCAAATGAACGTTTACTAAAAATTTATATCCTATTAAACAATAAGGATTTAGTCAAATTGTTGCGTGGCTCTATTTCGTTTTCATAACATCTGCACTCGGAGTAAAATAGTGTTCTGTAAGTGGTTCAAGACCGGGTCAGACAGAATTTATTATTCTTTAGATGACGAAAAAAACATCAGATGTTTATTGTTGAACTTTTAATGCGGTATTTTCTAAATTAAATAAATGCGAACCCACGAAATCTGCAGTGCCGCGGAGTAAGACGACAACTGATTTCCATGTGAATTTTGAAACTAATATTTTTAAATTGTCACATAAAATAAAAATGTCTTCTACTTTACCACTGAAGATCAAGGTTTCTAATTTCACCCTAAAGTTAAAACGTGTATCCGGTTTTACCCGACTGGAATGGTAAAATAGAGCGGTTTGACGTTTTGGATTTAAAACAAAATATTGATAAAAAAGGAAATGAAACTATGATTTTTCAGGACTGGTATGCCGTACTCCGTTAAACAGTGAATAATTTAATATAATTTGACAAGCTCTATGTCGAATATTTTAGCTCCGATAGGCCTTCGAATCTTAGCTACCCGGTTTTACCCGTCTTTCTCCAACACAGGTCAAGGGTGTATAGATGCCCCCGGCACCATCTTAGGGGGCGCCGTGGAATCAAAACTTTACTGCGTTTATGCCACTTTTAGAAGCAAAATATGACGAGAGAGTGCGAAATAATACAGTTCACCGGGTGCCATTCACAATCGCTAAGTCACTGATGACGAATGAAGTAAAAAAAATCCCATTCGGCAAGCTGGAAGGCAGAGATAGATTCCTTTACGTTGATATTACAAAAGTAATGTAATATTACATATTGATCAATACAGACATAGGATATGGCTTTATTGTTTCCACATACAGCAATATTTACATCATGATTCTGTTTTCATGCCATTTAATTTTTTACTATATCAAGGTTTTATCATTCTACTCATAAGGTTATGTAAAATTTATTGGTCAGTACATTACTCAATTTTTTAATATCCCAACACATAATCATTCAATAGGCAGGAGTCATAAAGAAATAAACATCCCAGCAGTGGAAATATCCCCTAGATAACATTAAGCCAGCCTATCTGAAACAGTAGCAAGAAAATGACACTTGACACAAATAAGAAAGACTCTAGATTCAAAAATTAATTTATTTAATCTAGGTTACCTCATAATTGTGCGAACACTACGTTGCCATATGCTAAACAATTAAACACAACTAGAATGGGCGCATTTGGAGAACTCCCTTGTTCCAGAGATATTAGTCACAAAATTCTTAACACATAAGAGAATAAAAATTATTAAACATTGTGAGTGGCAAATTAAATACATGTGTTTAAAGCATAGGATATGAATGCAGCCATTTTGAGCAGAGAATTTAAATCTCCATCTGCAGTTAATAGCAAATAGTCAGACAGAAAACCCCAAAATAATTTTAAAGTTATTGATACATTTTTCAATATCAATAAGGAAAAAGGGAACTCTTATTTAAATATCTTTTTTGGCTATTTTACATTGAATTTATTACAAACTCTTGGTGCCGACATGTTTAATTAAATATCAAATTAAAGTAATATGTCGAATTACATAATTATTGAATGAATTATTAAAATTAACTGTTTGATTAATTAAAATTAGTTATTTAATTAATTAAAATTAAATATTTTATTAATGTGACGAAATCTTCACTAAATCATTCTTTAAGGCTCAAAGTATATGTCAGCAATAAAATCAGTTAATTAAAATTTAAGCAGGGCGTTTTTCCGATTAACAATTTTTATCAGGACCAATTGATTTGATTTATTTTCATGCTTTACATTAATGAATAATTAACTATTTAATTTAATTGTTTGAAAAAATTTATTAAAACCTTTCGTTTTCTTTAGTAATTGTAAACAAAATTTGAAATACCTATATAACAAATAATAATTTATGGAGAAAATTAGCTATTAGCTGTTTTTAAAAATTGTCTGGTTCAATTGATATAATTGGGGGGAGGGGTAAAAATCACTTATAAGCTCAAAACTTCTGAGTAATTCTTGCTGTCAAAAAGCTTTCAATATCAAAATAGTTTGTTATTAAAAAGGTGTTAATTGGCCTAAATGAAATTCTCTTTCTATCTTCAATCGTAACGGAGCTATAGAGATAAGATAAATTTTGGGGGAATTGAACATCGCTTTTCAGCTCAAAACTTCTAAGGAATTCTAGTTGTCAAAAACTTTTAATATAAAAGTTATTTGTTATGATAAGGTGATAATTCGCCTATTTAAAATTCTTTTCTATGTTTAGTTGTAACATATATATGGGGATATGATAAATTGGGGGAGGAGATTGAAAATGGCTTTTAGCTCATAACTTCTAAGCAATAGTAGCTATCAAAAAATATCAATACAAAAGTTGTTTGTTATGATGAGGCAATAATTCTTCTAGTTTGAATTTTCTTTCTATCTTCAATTGTAAGGGAATTATGGGAAATGAAATTTTCAACCCATCATTTCAACCCCCTATGAGCTGGATTGCCCATCTGCGAACTTGGACGAGAGTTTCACTGTCCTTACAACAGATCCCTCGCCAATTAAAATCAAATTAAAATAATTCTAGTTATCGGGTTCACAAGATAACATGGGAAAAAAGCATTATACATATATACCGTAGCTCCCAAAAGTGTTCGTACACTTACGATTTTCAATAAAATAGGGCTCTATCCATTAATTAAAATTAATATTTCAGAATAGGTATTTAATAAAAAGATCTATAAACTATTCTTAATAAAATTACATGAAATATTTTAAACACATAGTAATACTTTATTTTTAAGAAATCAATAATCAAAAAGTAACAAAAACTTTATCTCACAAAAGTCTTCGCACACTGAAATATTTTTAGATAAATTCATAATTTAAATTATCGTCTGTGGCTTTATTTTTACTTTTGCATTGTGGTGGCATTTTAAAAATCGTTTGGCTTTAATTTTTGCATGCTTACTCCGTAATATTCGATTTATTATTTAAAAATGGCTCTGAGTTGTAAAGAAACAACAATCAGCATTCGAAAAATGATTGTTTTTCATCATGGTAGTGGTAAATCAGTTCGGAATATCGCTAAATTAGTTAATTTATCCCGCTCTACAGTGCAGTATGTGATAAAACCCTTTAAAAAAGAAAATGGGATCGAAAACAAGGTAAGAAAATGTCGACCCGCAAAGTTAACAACACGTGACCAGAGATTTATAATTAGAAAATTTGTGAAAAATCCACTTTTGAGTGCTTTAAAAGTTTCTGCAAAATTTAATGAAAAATTTTCTACTTCAATTTCACCTATAACTGTTTGACGAGTTCTCAGAGCAGCTGGATTAAGTGGGCGTTCTACCCGTAGAAAATTTTTTGTTAGTGCAAAAAACAGAAAGCTTATTCTTTAATTCGCAAAATCAATGTAAAATAAACACGAAACGTGTTGGAATAATGTCTTATTTGCAGATGAAAGTAAATTTAACATTTTTCTTTCAGACTATGCTCCAGGAGAAGTTTACACAAGCTAAGCCACTCATGATGATTGGCGGCGGAGGCCGAAAATCCATATTATGACCGGGGCGCCAATTACCCTACCAACGCCACTGTTTATCGTTGTTATAATTAATAGTAAATTTTAAAAAGAACGTAAAGAACACAAAACATTATCCTGCTAGAATGTTTTAAACTAGAGGTTCAGATCTCCTTAAAATTTAAAATCTATGCATGTAAAGCTTCGTTGGAAATCTCACATCAAATCTTTTTTAAAATTAAATATAAAATTTAAAAGACATTAAAGTAGAGAAAATAACGTCTCGCCGGTTGCAGTATAAATGTATATGTTTAAAAATAGGTTTGATGTTAATAATACCGATCTTGGAAGAAGAATTATCCATTTCGTGAAGGGGAATTAATAGTTGTTGGTAGTAAAATGGCACGCAAATTACGATACGATTTTCCTTCAAAGATTTAAATTACTGACAGTCCCAATAGAATATTCCGTTAATGAAGAACTGGTGTGTTGAAGTAAGATATATAATTAGATTTACGCTATTTGTCGTTGCACTTTTACTTCAATGAATACACACCGCTTCTCGCTTTGGTAAACTTAAATACAGATATTTTTTTCGTATATCTTGAAATTTGTATTAATTCATGTTTTATATGTTATAGAAACTATTAAAAAATACATTTTTAAAATGACTTTTTGCTTCTTTTTGACAATGTTAGAAAAATTCCATGGGTTTCCCCCCACCCCCCAGTTATGTCTCCAATATTTAAAGTTTTGATAAATATGAGATAATATTTTACTCTTAGTGATGCATCCAGAAAGTTGCATTTATATTGAATAAAACTTTTTTCACCATTTCCTATGTATGTAAATTTGATTTTTACGCTATCACTTCCAAAACGCGTTGTTCGATTTTTTTTAATTTGGTATAAACGTTCATTGAAGTCATATACACAACGAAAATTTAAGAATATTTTTGCCTTTTTTTATTCTGTTTCAAGATGGTGCCTTTTTAATTGTTACATCCTTTGGCGATTCAATGGCGAGTTCGGCAGCATTAGAACATTCGAATCATTTTGGTAAAGGTAAGACATTTCATCGTAATTTTATTAAGACTGATAAAAGAAGAATATTTTTTGCAATTCTGTGAATAATGTTAAATAATTCGTAAAATAAGTAGTGTAAATGATTCCTATTCAAAAATAATTATAAATTGTTAAGAAACTGCAATGTAGAATTGCATTGGGACTACAGTTCACAAAACTACTAGTAGCTACTTATATGCCACGAGAAGCTTGTCCTCTGTATATGGCTTATACAGGATGGAATTTCTTAATTACCTAACAGGATTCGTACCCTGGAAGTCGCCGTTTAGCCAACAACAAGTATTTTTTAATTCAATTAGTGATCAATTAAGAATGGTTCTGATTTCCTGATTTCATAAATCTTCATATATCTCTTGTTCAATATTGTTTAATCTCTCAGTAATTAATTTATATTTATTTACCGAGAGAAGGGAGATTCCAGTTTTAACTCGACCATTTAGCATTTAGTTTCTTTGCAAATTTTTTTATTGCACAGTTACAGAAAAACGTGTTCATCGGTTTTCTTCGATTCTTTCACGAATTTTCAGTGAAGTCATTAAAGACGACATGCGTACAAGGGTTTTCATTGTTTGATTTCGTTTCAAGATCGTGGCTGTTTCACTGTCTCGCGAATTTGGCAGCATTAAAACATTTGGGTCATTTTTGCACTGGCGAGACGTTTAATTGTAATTTTGTGAAAGCTGATAATGATTCGCATGTGACAACTCCTTTATTGTTGCAAGGTTAGTTGATATGCGTCTGTAATCTCTCTAGCAGATTTTAAAAATGTAGGAAACAAGTTTTTAATAAATAAAAATGATTTACACTTTGATAGATAAAACTTTTCAATTTTACAAATACGAGGTGGTATAATCGACGTTGATAGAATAAAAATATTTCCAAGTCTAATTACTTATAATACTTAAACTTTCGCAGCAGCGTCTTTCTTTGATTTTCGTCGTCCACACCCGTGTTATCTGACATCCTCGGCCAACAACAGAAGCTCTTTCATATCTCGGTTTTTATTGCCGGTTTCCGGAGTACGATTCTCTTCGTTTTAGTGATTTTGTGACTGATGATAAAAACACCTACACAGAGATATAGACTTGTCACCGAAGTCAAGAATCTATTTTCTACCGTTAAGCTGGGTTTCTAACATTAGTTCTGATCTGCGCTAAATCTAAAACCAAATTTGATGAGTTATGACTATAGAAACTACAAGTTTGGCAACAGAAATGTGCTTTTTAAGCCAAACCCTAATTTGCAGAAACACTTGCTTTTCATGCAATATACAAAAATTTGAAAGAGTTTTTATTTTTAATTTTTAAATAGTAGGAAATAATGAGATTAAATGTTTGAAGAATGAATGAAAATCATTTCAGTCTACCTCCCCCCCACACAAAAGAAGAACCTGAAATCAAATATTTATTGCCACGTTTAATATAAATACAAAAAGTATTGTTAGAAAAAATATTACAATAAAGCTGTTGCGATAAAATATTTAATCAATGCAACGAATACGAAAGTGAAAATTTTGCCCTGGAAATTAATTTGCCAAGGAAACAATTTATAATATCAGAACCGTAACAATTGCAAAATCTCATGAATAAAAGAGTTTCTGAAATAATGAGAATGGTTTGAATTTTATTTACTATAATAAAAACATTTTTACAAATCATTTTTAAAAACTTTTTGAAAAATTTATTAAAATTGAACAATATGTCGCATGGAAATAACATCTGTGTCATTGAAAAGCCAATTTTTTGAACTTTACGGTAATGTTAAAATAGATTTTGTGTGATAATATGCTCAGAAGATAATGTCGAAAAACGTATAAATTTAACTTAATCTGTGATTAATTAAAATCCTGGAAAATTTCTTTCTTAATAAGCACATACTACTCAAAGATAAACCACCTGCCAACTTTCAAGTTCCCGTGAATTGTGAGATTCGATAATGAATCAGTAAGTCCCTTTTTCTTTCATATATAGTTCTTTTCTCGGTGCAAAGACTTCTCACTGCCTGAGCCGTACGTTTCGACGCCGATCAGTTCTGTTAGGGATTTAATAGGCATATTAATGGTCGCAATTAGGTTGTACGAACAAGATTTTTTGAAGAAAAAGTTTTATTTTTTAAAGTGGAAAAATTGTTAAAACTTTACATTTTTCGGATAATATAAAGACTTGATCGTATTCTTTCTGAAAAATTTGTTGTGTTCTTTTAGTTTTCCGAAATCCACTATCTTTCGCATATCAGAACTAAGGGTTTGATCTTTCAGAATAGTTTATTTTTTTGAAAATGAATTTTCAAAGTCATGCAGCAATAATAGAAGACTTTTTGTTTATGAATTGAAACACATTTAATACCTTTAACAAATACACCGACTTTGGTAGAAATGATAGAATGTTATTATTTATGTTTGCAATGAAATGTTTCCTCAAAGCTAAAGAAGGAAAAGGGAATATCAATCACGTTAGTTTAACCCTTTAACGGGTTACCAAAAACAGTGGTGTAGCAATTATTTTCGACCTATCTGTCATTATCAGTGGCTAGGCTGGTCTAAACGGCGTCCAGCTCGTGTTATCTTTATTTCTCCTCATCGTATTTAACCTTAAAATGACAAAAACGCATTAACCTTTTGTCACCACGGCTGCTGCCGTAGCACAAGTGGCGCCTAGAGAATGGAGCATCTTTTTAAATCCCAGTCGTCATCAGTGGCCTCAAAAGCGTAAATAGCACCAAGGGTATGTTATTATATTTTACGTCTCCTCATTATATTTTGCATTAAAAGTGGTACACAAGCAGTAGGTTTTGTCTATAAGGCGCTCCTTTCAAAACTGGTGCCCGGGGCATCTATACCCCTTGTCTCCCGGTCGCAACGCCACTGACCAAAACCTTCCTTAACTGGAGGTTTGTACGGGCCATCGATATTTTCTCTCTTCCTTTTCTTTTTCGCACGTATTTTTAATTCTCGAAACAAAATTTTTAATATTTTTCAACAGATGGCGTAGCTTATGCATGCCACAGAAGTGCTTTCTATTCGTGTCTTTCGTTGAAGTGAATTTTTTTTCCCGGAAGCAGGATTTCATGCAGCAAAATGTGACCATTAAGGGGCCATTAAAAATTGACCATTTAAGGGGTTAAGCTGTAATAAATTTTTGCAAGAAGAGTCTTGATTTCTTGGAAATCACATTCCAAAAAATATAAGTAGAAATGTGTAAATTTAATATTTTGGCATATGTTTTTCTGTCATTACTTAGCTCATTTGTGTACTTTCGTCTCAATGAATACTATCTCCCAATATTTTAAAATAAATCACTTTTTTAAATTGCCGAGCAAAAGTGCTGGAGAGAAATGCAGATTAAATATAGAAACAGTAACTACATTTATTCAAAATTTCTAGCAATGTTGGGGGCTTCCTGGGTTAGAACCGGCGACCACACGGTTTTCAAGTATATACTAAAATACAAGTTGCTTTTAACAGTAGTACAACAGAATCAACAGAGAATTTTAATCCGCCTAGTCAAATAGTCCTGAAAGGATCCGAATGTAGTATTTCAAAAATAACAAATATATTTGAACACTCAATCTAGTTTCAAATACCAATATTCGACATTTTCTGAAGTAAATATCTATTTTCATACCAAAAGTAATCTTATTTAATAGAGTGTTTTTTATTTGACTTTAATGTCCCTCGAGAAGAGACAGCATGGAAATCTCTGGTGTAATTTTGTGTATCAAACTTTTTACAAGATTTTTAGCAAAAATATCACAAGTCATGCAATCTTTTTTTTGGAACACTGTATTGCGTTTAATCATAGCATGCATAAGTACTCCGTTTCCGAAGCCCTAGCACTCAGTTGTTCCTACTCAATTTCGAAGACGAAGCAACTGGACATTCCCTACATTATTTTTATACTGAACAAAAAAATAAGAAATTTAGTAGAAATTAAATTAAACTGTTTAATTTTTAAAGTGAACTAGTTATTTAGAAGGAAGTCTACCTATTGCAATTGTTCTCATAACTCGAGTTCCGGAAAGTTTCTGCAGATCTTCACCGATCATGACACCTAGAAGCCAAAACCACTTTTTTTTGCTTTTGCCCATGTTACTTGTGAACACGATAACTGGAATAGTTTTTATTGGATTTTAATCAGCGTGGGATATGTTGTAAGGATAGTAAAAATTTCGCCCGAGTTCTTAGATGGGTTATCCAGTTGAAAGACGGTGGAAATGGTAGGGGGTTGAAATTTCCATTTCCCAATAATTTCTTTCAAATTGAAAATAGAAAGAAAATTCAAATTAGGCGAATTATTGCCTTATCATAACGAACAATTTTTGTATTTTAAGTTTTTTGATGGCTGCAACTGCTTATAACTTAAGAACTGAAAAGTGATTTTTCCCTCCCCCAACTTAAAGTACCTTTAAACCTATGCATGTTGCCACTTGTTGGAAAGTTCTCGTCATTTGGGCTGATAACGAACAAATTTTATATTGAAATCTTTTTAACAGCTGCAATTGCTTAGAAGTTATGAACTGAAAAATGATTTTCAATTCTCCTCCCTCCGCCTACTTATCCTTTTACCATAACTGCCTTACGATTGAAAATAGAAAAAAAATTCCAAATAGGTGAATTATCATGTTATCGCAAAGACCAGCTTTTATGTTGCGATCTTTTTTATAGTTGCAATTTATTAGAAAATATGAGCCGAAAAGTGATTTTCAACCCGCCTCTTTCCCGTTTACGTTCCATTGCAGTACGTTTTAAACTGTGACATTTTGTTGAAAAGCAGCCGTCACTCGCATTCGCTTCCACTTTTTAAACAGTATATATTAGATGATATACCCGACATTGGCGCGGAAAAAAATGGTTTCATGTATAATATTTTAATTTAAAAATTACTATTATATAAAAATTATGATACAAAAATCAATTTCTGACTTTAAACCTTTTTTTATTTATATTGGGAGTACAATTGAACCGGCGATTTTTAAAAACAGCCGATAGAGCTAATTTTCTCTATAAATTAGCAATTATTTGATACAAATGGTGCTACAAATTTTGTTAGCAAATACTGAAGTATAAGAATGGTTTAATAAATATTTTGAACAATAAAATTATATATTAAATTTTTCAATTATTAAAAGCATTAAAATAAATTAAATCAATAGTTAGTCCTGATATAATTTATTAATTCTCTACTTTTATAATTTTCTCTTAGCGTTCTTCCAGAATTCTATTCATGTATTCTGGTATGAGTCCTTTGTATTCTTCTTGTTCCGCAGCAAATAAAAAAATATTTTTACGAATTGTGTAAAAAATTAATTTTCAAAAAGTTATGAAAATGAGGGAAAAATCTGTATGGAAATGAAATTTTTGTCACAAAAAAGCTAATTTTTGGAAATTTAATATGGTGTAAAAATACTTTCGAGAAATAATATTTTCCAAAGATATCGCGGAAAATCGCTTTGCTTAATTTTTAATTAATTGAAACTTTAACTAACTTTAGTGTTTTGAAAAGTTGAGAGAGTGACCTTTCTCTTTTCAAATAAGAGGTGTGGAAAGTGTGATTTAAACCAGTCTAGTGGTTTATGAAAAGATGTGGAACATGCATATATTGCCACAATGAATGTTATTTAAATTAAGATATATCCAAACTATTGCTGACAAATTTTATGAGAAATAAAGAAGGTTTTAGTGACGATTTAGTCACAAATTAAAAATTAAATTTTAATTAATTAAATAGTTAATTTTAAGTAGTAAAAAAGAAAATCTTAATTAATTAAATAGTTATTTTTAAGTAGTTAAATAGTTAATTTAAATTAATTAAATATTTGATTTTAATAGCTAATCTGATAATTAGTTAATTTGACAAATTACTTTAATTTGATATTTAATTAAACATGGCGGATCCAAGATTTGTTTAATTAATTTAATATAAAATATCCTAAAAAGATAATTAAATAAAAGTTTCCTTTTTTCTTATTGATATTGAAAAATATCTCATTTACTTTAAAATTGTTTTGACTACATCCTTCTAACTGCCGATGGAGATTTAAATTCACTGTTCAAAATGGCTGCATTCATATCCAAAGGTTTAAACACACGTATTAAATTTACCACTCACAATGTTTAAGAATTTTTATTCTCTTATGTGTTAAGAAGTTAGTAACTACTCTCTCTCTAACCAGGGAGTTCTCTAAATGAGCCCATTCTTATAGTGTTTAAATGTTTCGTGTCGTGTGATTTTAGCATATGGCAAAGTAATGTTCACACAATTATATGGTAACATAGATAAAATAAATTAATTTGTAAATCTAGAGTCTTTCTTCATCCGTGTCAAGTGCTAATTTCTTCCTACTGTTACAGATGGATTAATGTTATCTAGGGGGAATTTGTACTGCCGGAATGTTTATTTCCTTATTACTTCTACCTTTTAAATGATTATGTGTTGGGATATAGCAAAAATTAAAGCAATGTATTGACCAATAAACCTAGATTATCCTTTTGAGTAGAATGATAAAACCTTGATATAGTAAAAAATTATATGTCATGGAAACAGAGGCAAGAAGAAAATATTGCAATGCGTGGAAACAATAAAGTCATTGGCTATGTCTGTATTAATGAATGCGTAATATTTCATTACTTTTGTAACATTAACATAAAAGAATATACCTTTTCCTTCCAGCTTGCCGAAAGGGATTTCTTTCCTGAAATTATCAATTCATACTTACCAGACGAATTTCAATCGGGATATGCTTTATTTTATTCGTGATTTACTATCTCATGCTTCCAGTTTGTTCCTTCCTTTTAAATTTTATTTGGCATCAACAAAATGACAAAATATTATTTAGATACGTTTAAAATAATATTTTAAATAATATATATATATATATATATATATAAATATATCTCAACAATAATTTTTGGTTTACTATACTATATTTTAAGTGAAATATTTAAAAATAATGTTTCAGCTTGATGTCTCAAATTTGTAATTTTGCAAAATCGCTGTTCGTAAATCTGATAATATTTAAATTCATCCAATCATAGCAATGTATCTTCGCATTTGTAACTCTCAAGTTTTGATAATTCAACCATATCAAGTGATAAAACTAATTTGTAACCAGCTAAGATATAAAAATCCGAGCTATAAATAAAAAGAGTCATAACTGCTTTCTGAATTATAAATGAAGAGATTTTAAAAATATAAAAATAATATATTTATATTTAAAAAGTGGTACAAAATTTATAAACATGACTGATTATTTGATCTGAATCACTATAATCCGAAATGTCTCAACTTTATTCGAAATCATTTGCAAGTTTCGTTAACAATAATTCTTCATTTAGATAACGTTGTACACGATAATTTATCAATTAAATAGCTTTTGATAATCGTAGGAAGAAAAATAGATGCATCCTCAGAAAGAATAAACAAATTTCTTTCTAATGAGATTTGTTTCGAACGTTTAACATTATTTCCTTAATTTTAAGAAACGTTTTAAAAATATTCAGTTTTCTTCCCAAAATTCCAATCTAAAAACTAATATCACTCCATCCGACATTCTAATTTTGTTATCGCTTTCAAATTTTATGAGGTCATAAATTGAACATGTATTTTGAATTTAAACCGACAATGGTTAAAACATCTTATTTCATTGAATTTTAATTAATTTTCTCCTGTGATGAGCTAAAAGATTTAAGACTTAATTTTAAAAATTTTAATTTATATATATAAATAGTTAACTGTTTACATATTTAAGTTTTATAAAATAGAGAGGTGAAATGATTATATTTAGTAATGAAAACGTTTTCGAAATATATGGCGGCACTTTCAATGCATCGCTTTACAGCTAAAATAGAAAATTTAATGTAACTTTAAAACTTATGTACGAGTATGCTGAAATTTTGCATATGCTTGTCAAATAGCCATCTGCTTCGATTATTGTTAAAATTCATAAGTGTTGCTATTTAAAAATGTTTAACATCAATTTTGATAAAATATTTCATGTACTCAAAATAATTTTAAAATAAAAAGTGAAAATATAAAATGTGCGGAATAATTCATACTATTACATAAAAAAATTCTAGGTATATAATTATATTATTTCTCAAGATATCAATAAAAATTCAAAAATTTACTGTAACATTAGAAACTCCAAATTCCATGTGCTTAAAATTGCGAAACAAAAATTGCTGGCATAATGAAACTTGGTTTTCCAGCACAATTTTTTATTTAGTTTCGAAATATTTTAAGACAAATTTGTGTTTCTATTGGAAATTTTAAAGTTAGTGCTATTATAAATATGTATATGAACCCTTTTGGAAATTGTAAACATGAAACCTATTACTAGATCTCATTTCCTGAAAATTGGTACCTTTTGTTTTAATACGCTATGAACGATGGAAAAATAATGCGGGCTCGATACTTTTTTTTATTCCGCGACTGTACCTAAACGAGACGCGAAGGAGAAAAAGAATCGTTGCACACAACGTTATGCTCAAATACCAAATTTTATGATTCAAACTTTATTGGTTTGGAAATTATAAGGAAAAGAAATTTTGAGCCTCTAATGTTAAAGTAAAATTTTGAGTTTTTGTTGATATCTTAAGATAAAGTAAAGTTATTCACCTAGAACTTTTTCGATTTAATAATATGAAGTAGTATACACATTCTGCACTTCTTTATTTTCATTTAAAAATATTTAAAACACAGGAAATATTTTATATTTTTTATTTAAAAATTTTTTAAATGCATCAACCCCACATTTTAACATTAATCGATGCAGAAAGCTATTTTATATGTCTATGCAAAACTTTAGCTTATTCGAAAAAGAAGTTTTATGTTACATTAAATTTTCTATTTTCACCATATAATTTTAAAAAGTAACATCTAACTTTCACTTAGTTATGTAATACATGTGGATGAAATTCATATTTTTTGAATAAAATTTCATTTTTGCAGAATTTTGTACTGAATCTAGTATTTATCGATTGTAAAAAAACAATGTAACTTTTAAGATGTTTTTTAAAGATCGAAATAAGCTTACATTCTGTCACCGACATTTAAAAGTCAGTAGCGAGCTTTACCATGTAAATGCACAGACGGTCCTTTTTATATCGTGAACACAGAATGTCGAATATCTTCCGATCTTTTAATGGTCAGTGAAACAAAATTAATATCTTGGGGTATTTTTTGATGGGAAATGTATTTATGTTATGAAATGTTTACTAGCATCCTGTTCTACAATCCGATTATTTATTTTATGGTTCCTTAAAATGGCTACGGAATGTTTTAGCCACACTGTACTCAAAAAATAAGTATTTAAATAGTTTTACAGACGATAATAATTAAGTTCTAAGTCGAAGTGAGATATCAGCTATGTTTAATAAAAAAATGTAGATTTGAAAATATATAAAAAAATCTACCACTTTTAAAACTGTTGACAGTTTGAAATAAAACTTATATTTGAAAGTTTATAAAAAAATATTTTACCACTTTTTATATTGCAGGAATTTCTATATAAGATTTCAAAATTTATGTGCCGGCCTTCAGGTCCTTTTGAAAAAAATGTCTTTCATTTAAAGCTTAGATTTTTATTTCTAGGCTGGTAGATGAAAATTAGTGTTAAATTTGTTTGGTACGTATGAGATTTGAATATGTGTCTGTTACAATATGAGAAACTGAAAGATCTAAGATTGAATTATTAGTAGTGTCAGATACAGCAGGGGAATAAGTACAACAATAGAAATGGAAATAAGGTATTTTTTACTCTTGTGTGTGGCCCCTTCTCAACCCACGGAATAGAGCGAGTTTCCGTAGTTGAATCAGTGCAGTACTACATCATTACTTGAAATTAAGACATCTTCATGAGTATGAGCTACATTAAACAACCTTTCGCTATCGCCATTTATGTATGTTCGACAAAATGTATCATTGTTATGACAAGTCAAGTTAGGCATTATTTTTTACTTGTTTTAATTAAGGATGAGGATATCTAGAGAATTCACGTTTGCATATGATAAACGACAGCAGCACCCTTGTCTGTGAAAATTTGATTTAATACTTCATTTCACACATTTGCAACGAAAACCAATCTAACTTACGCCATATTGCATGTCTGCTATGGATAAATGGAAAGTTTATTGTTGTATATTCCTGATATTTTATTTTCATCCGAGTTATGACATTAGAGAACTATGACGAGTATATTAGGAATAAATTAATGGCCTCTCCTTAGTACCTATTAATCAAGATTCCTCGAGATGAGAATGACATGTTTAAAATGTTTTTCGAAAAAATTATCAAATTGCAATTTAAATCAATTAAATTTCTGATATTTTAAAATTTAATTTTCGGTTCTATATTTTTTTTTATTTTTAAAAATGAAATTTCGTTTTATTTGTGGGTGCAATAGAGTTTCAATTTAAGATGCTTTTCTTAAAGAATAATCTGAGAAATTATGCACTATACCTTTATGACTTTTATTTCCCCGAATTTTGATATATTTATTTTAAAGTGATATGACTTGGTTATGAAAATAATTTTAAAAAATTAATATATAAGGTATTACTGTCAAAAATCATAAATTATTATTATAATTTTACTTATTTTGAACAGATATCATTTCTTATGATTAATATTTTTTTTAAATTTAAAATCAGGACACAATTAAAGAGAAATAATTATGAGCACCTTCACTATTTTCGAAATTAATAAGAAATTATTATAGCTGTAATAGTATCTTCTGTTGGGCATATGCTTTGAGTAAAACTAAAATAAAGTGGAAATGAAGATCAGTTATTGATAAAACACATATAATCGTACAGAAAAATGTGTGTTTAGTACCTTAGCTTAACATTTACCCTTTTTTAAAAAGGTTTTCTTGGATATTTCTAAAGAATTAATTGATTTCACCAACAATCCAATTTTTGGATACTTTGATAAAATTTCATGCAATAGAGATCAAAATTATTTTCGGTATTTAGCATGTACGTTAAAGTTTCAACATTTAATTTAGTTTCATCTCTGGTCCGTTCTGTTGGTCATTAAACTAAAACAACGTTCGGTAGCTCAATCAGATCCTGGCAAACAGAAAATATTTTCTTCTAATTTATCAATACTATTATAGAGAACATTTTCATTGATAGCTGTAAATACTTCATTCCTTATATGAGATAATGGTGCAGAATTTGGTCTCCAATGGACGATTTTTCCTTCCGATAATGTCCCTCCTCATCAAATAGTTCTTTTTTTCAAACAAATTGATTTCGGAAAAGTTCTGAAGAATATATTGCCTACACACTGTGATGGGAGGGTAATGTGGTACAAACTGTGGATTGGGTATTTGAAAAAAAACAGTTAACTATACTTATGTGGATGGCGCACTGGTATGCTGAAGATCCGCCGTCTATGTCGGGCTGTTGCACCTTAAATCAGTCGTCGGGGATCAAACATTCTTCTGCTTGTGTGGTTCGAAAGTGTGGAGAGGGGGTGCGAGCTCAGGTGTCATCTTCTTCATCTGACCAGAGTTCAAAATTTCGAGGTTCGTCTCAAATTAACCCTCTTATTGCTTCAAAGCGGGACGTTTATTAACTAAACTAAGTCGCATGGTATGAAATGTATCTTACGATTACTCAAATCGGTTTTATTTCCTTTTAGTTTGATGCACCCCAACAAATGGATATAAAAAATGCATTACTCAAATCCTCCAATGACTCATTCGATGTAGGCAACAGCACATCAGTTATTATTGTCCTGCATTTTGTTCTAGAACAAAAAAAATTGGCTTAGCAACGTGCTTTAATCTATTTGAAGGTACAGTCGAGGAAAAAAAATAGATCCACCCATCATTATTTTACGATCATTCACTGGGCATTAATAAAAATGTACCTATCTTCAGAAAATTACGTATGCTAAAATATTTTATGGATAACAATTTCATAAGTGGTCATTTAAATATTTAAAATTGCACAAACTTCAAAAATTTAATAGCAATAACTATTCCTGATGTCATTAATAGTTTTCTCATGAAAAACCACCATAAGAAATAATTTTTGGAAAATATGCCATGAATAAATCGGAATATATTCGACATTTTGTTTTCTAAATAGAAAAGGGGTCAGCTCACATTTAGATAGAGAAGTTCTCTGCTTGCATTTAAATGTTAGTAGTATCATTTTAAATAATTTCGAACTTTAAAAGTTATTTTCAAAGTAATGATATATATTTTCGATCGGTGAAACTTGATGTGTTGAAAAAGAAATAGTATAATATTTCACCACTTTAATTTATAAAAATTTTAATTTATATCAGTAGATAGTTAAATTATAATATATTTAAGTTTTATAAAATAGAGTGGTGAATTGATTATATTTAGTAATTAAAACGTTTTCGAAATAAATTATGGCTTTTTAAATGCATCGTTTTACCGTGAAAATAGAAAATTTAATGTAACTTCAATACTTTTCGTACAAATATGCTGAAATTTTGCATAGGCTTGTCAAATGGCCATCTGCTTTGATTATTATTAAAATTTATAAGTGATGCTATTCAAAAATTTTTCCACATCAATTTAGATAAAATATTTCATTTGCTCAAAAGTATTTTAAAATAAAATGTAAAAATTTGAAATGAGCAAAATAATTCATACTACTACATAAAAAAAATCTCCGTCTATAGTTATATTATTTCTCAAGATATCAGTAAAAATTCAAAATATTACTCTAGCAGTAGAAACTCAAAATTTCATTTGCTTATAATTTCTAAACAAAAAATGCTGCGATGATGAAAGTTGGTATTATAGCATAAATTTTTTTTTAGTTTTAATGTTTTTAAAGAAAAATGTGTGTTTCCATTGGAAATTTTGAAGTTAGTTCTGTTATAAATATATAAACCACCCCTTATGAAAATTTTAATTATGAAATCTTTTTGTAGACCTTATTTCCTTAAAATTGGTGACTTTTGTTTTGATACGCGATGAACGGCGGCAAAATAATGCTAGGTGGATGCTTTTTTTCCCGCGATCTGCACAAACCATTGATGGAATGACTTGTTATGCATTACGTTGGTAATACCACAAAACTTCAGCTGCAGCTAATTTATTTCGACCTCTTCAAATTGCTTTTTCTTAAAACATGATTTGACATTTTAACTCGAAATCGCTTCTGACCTGGCACTTTTATATTTGGTAGATTCAATTTATTTTTTAACGTCAGTATCCCCACTACTTAAATCGAAAATACACTCCTATATTTTACACATTCATTTTCACTGTTAAAATTGCTGGTACTTGCTTTAACGAATGGATATTTTGATTTTAACTTCTTATTAAAAACGCATTTTCGAGATTCCGCGACATGGCAAATCAAAAATATATTTTTTTATTTCAAAAATATCGTCCATTGAATCATCATGCGACGCAGCGTTTCGTTTAAAAACCAAATACCTTAATAAACAAAACACATGAGGTAAATTCGGGAATATTTAAAGAAACTTTTATGTCTTCCCGAATATACAAGCTAATTTTACAAAACCATGAATTCGGTCCAACCAATTGATGCAGTTTTGTAGTATGATTTAAAACAGGGAAAAAAAGACACCAGTAGGAACTGATTTTTCATTAGCTTTATATTTCATTAAGGATGCTGCAATCTTCTTCCCTTAGTGTCTGGAACTTTCATAGAAAAAAGGAAAATGTTACTGCTTCTTCTGTCGTATACCACAAATGTCTACTGAAAGTTTAAAAGCCAGCTCTGGCAACCCCATGTTACTATTTCTCCTTCATGTTCAGAGACTTCCAAAGCATCAGATCATTTACAGGAGCATCTGCAGCATTTTGAACACTCAAACAAACGTTAACAAAAATAAAATAGTTGAACAAATATATTTGATGCAGCTTTTGTATGTTACTATTGTCAAATCTTAGTTGTTTACCATAAGAGTGTATCTTTCTCGTGTAAAGTTTTGTATACATTCACCTGGCTTTGAGAAATGCGTTAGGCATTTGCCAATAAACTCCGCGAGGAGAATTTCTCTGAGCAGAATTAGGACAATATCGGCACATTCACTGTAGTTATTGACTGCAGGGAATTTGTCGCTGTCCCTGAAAAAGAATTGTCCAAGAACAAATTAGGTCAATCAAGATGGAGCCTGGTTGGAAAAAGTCCCCAGACCTGTGAAGAAGATTTCCGGTCCATAAATAAATTATAGCTTTTATCAAGAAGTACATAACCGAAAGGGGTGCAAAACTAACGGAAGATTTCAGTCAATCGATAACCAAAAACGAAGAACACACGCAAAATCTACTTCAGTCTGTTTAAGAAAGTAGGAAAAAAACGCTTGCTATAAGAGGTAAATTTTGAATGAAATTCAAAGTAATTAAAGCGATGACATGAGATTATTTGACAGTTATTGGAATTTTTACAAGTTATTTGGACAATTAACTACCGTGGGTATTTAATTTTTTAAACATTTTACGTGTTAAACTGTCAAATAAAATTGTAGATTTTAACTTATCACTTCATTTATTTTTATATCCTTATTTAACGTTTTATTCTATTTTTAAGATGATATTGTGAACATACAGAAACTGTCCTATGGTGTTTCCAAAAAGCAACAACGCAGAATTATTGCAAATTTTCATTACTTTACGCTTTTTTCTCTCAATAAATTTATATAAATATTTTAATAAGATAATGAATTTTATTCTTTTTCTTGTTAAATGGAAGCAATTGGTCTCTATTCAGTTATTGTAAATAACTCTCAATGTGAAAACTGGAGTTTCTCCAATAACTTCGAAGTCTAGTCTTCCTAATTTTTAGAAAATTTCAGTATATTTTTTGAAGTCTCATGTGATGTGAAATTCTAGATTCTGAATGTTAAGGCGTTAGGTTTTGACTCTGGCCAACAAACTTAGTCCCTTACTTAGATGTATTGCTTTTTAGTGAAGTCTTTTTTTCCCGAAATTTAATTAATGCTATTCAAAACATTCAGCAATGCAACTATACATAATATAGTTCCAGACCAATCAAATTCTCCAAAAAGTAGGATTATGAAACTATTCAAATGAATCGTAAACGATTTTATCTCTAACTTCTGTTTCCTTCTTAAAATTTTTTAGAGCTTAATGGTTATACGTATAATTTAGAAGATTTAGTATTATAATAAATCTTTCATCCTAATATCAGTTCATGTTTAAACTTTTTATCAAAAATTTGTTTTTCTTTGAATTTGTGATAATCTGCACTGGTACATAAACTTTTTTCATTTATTCTGTGTCTTTTCGGACAATTTGGATTCTTCATATCGTTGATATAAATGCAAACTATCGCATGTTATATAGAATAAGATAATTAATTCGTTATTTGGCAATTGTATCAATGATATGCTATAGATTTTGCCGAAGTTTCATCATACGTAACATCAAATGCTTAACTGGACATGTTACAGACATATTTCTAATACTCTGCCAATAGATGGCGCTACCAATCCCATTGAGAGATTCCCTGTGATAGAGCTGAATTTAGGTAAAGGAGTTAACCTGTAGATTCTTGGGAATTCTAATTTTCTTCACACGGCTTCTCTTCGCGTGAAGAAAAATTACCGTGACCTCAGAGCTTGAATATAAATAAAACAATGCATAGTTAAACAAAATTAAGTAAAATTAAAATCGCTTTTTAAAATTTGTTCAGCAAATTTTACTAAAATCTTTAAATCCGAGATATTGTTCGCAATTTTACTTAGAAATATTAAGAAATTCGAAAGAATGTAGCGTTGTGAAAATTTTTAAGATCCCAAGTGGGCTCCCAACCCATAGTTTAACCCTTTAAGTAGTGTATTCAATAATTTTGGGATTGAGATGGGTAAGAAATTCATTCAACATATTAGATTAAATTAATGTGGTTTGTTACTTGATTTGAGTAATTAATAATGTATTATCAATTCTGGAGTAATTGATTGAATATCAGACAAAAGAATATCAGAATAAAAAGACAAAAAATAAGGATGAATATCCAAAAAGACAAAAATTAATAGAAGAAATTTAATTGGTGAGCGCAAGTGCAGGATCATACAGGAAAAACTGCGAAGTATAAATAAAAATACTAATAAAGTGAATTTTAATTGCTGAAGAATTAAAAATACAAAAATACTAGCAGATAACGAAAGGAAGTAAGAATCCGGCGTATGACTTCATTAGAGGCCATTCATCCATACAGATTCAAAAATGGAATAGGTTTTTTTTAGAGGAAAAATACTTTAAGGTCGGATATTTTATATCCTATAAGACCTGAACCTATTCCATAATATATTAGAAAGAAAAACATTTATCCACATAGAAGAAATTAAAAACATTAGATGCAGATAGATGCACGCATCTATTTACTTTGTTTACATTGTAACAAATGCTTGGTATGGCGTCATTTCTTTTGGTCAACAACGTTTATAAGAGGTAAGATTTTAAGCCCTTTTTTCATACTTTGTTTAAAAGACTGTTTTTAATTTCTTCTTTGTGGATAAATGTTTTTATTTCTAATATATTCCGGAATGTGTTCAGACCTTAGAGGATATTAAATATCAGACCTTAAAGTATTTTGCATCTACAGAAAACCTATTCCATTTTTGAATCAGCATGGACGAATGATATCTGATGAAGTCATCCAACGGATTCTTTTTCCAATAGTTTTCTTCTATTATCTTTGTATTTTTAGCTCTACCACAAATAAAATTCACTTTATTAATATTTTTATTTATTCTGGAGTAATTGAAACATGTACGTTCTTGTGTGAAAACATTTCGCGAGAACTTACACCAACATTTTCTTCAGCGTTAGGCGTTTGCACAATAATATCCGAAATAATAATAAAAAAATAATTAATGCGCATGATAAAACTACATTAAGTGGTCAAAACGCTTATTTATTTTTATTTCATTTATTTATTTATGTGCTTTATCTGAAGTTATTAAGAAATAGCCCTATTGTCACAAGAAATTATATGATGAAATATATGTCTGCTGATGTTTATGATGCTGACCGACGTTGAAGGGTTATCGAGTTACAGGTTTCAAGTTAACTTTGGCTGTTGCTAGGAAAATGTAACGTGTTGGGAACGATGATGATTAAATAGAAAAGCGATAACGATAGAAGCGTTGAGAAATATTGAAAGAAATCAGTAAAATATGAAAGACCAGTGACAAATGTCTGAAAGATGCGTTTTCGAGGTAAAATATCAGACCCTAACGACTTGAGTGACCCTACTGCGAAGATTATACTTCGCGACGACATCGCTCTTATAAGCAATCCTTTAATTACATCTAGAATTTGATATGAACGTTTATTTCATTTTATTGTGTTTGCTTCTTATATATATATATATATATATATATATATATATACAGTGACCTCTCACTTATACGCGCTCTCTTTTATGCGCGTTTTTTGGCGGTCACAGCCAGGGGTATAGGAAAACAATGATAACTCTTATTTATTTATGCGCCGCACTAAAAAGGCACCTCTCACTTATGCGCGTGTCAAAAATTTTCTTAGTTAATTTTTTTTTCAGCAGAACAAAAACCTTTTTGTTCTACTTCTAGGAATGCATTCCCTCGCCCTTACCCTATTGCTCAAATTCCAGGAATACATTCCTCTAACTTATACACAGGGGTCAACGTGGGGGTTATTGTGATGGACATCAGTAAAAGTCCCATTTATACTGCAGCCAATTAGTAGGTTAGCACGGTACGTAGCATGTGGCATTGATCGCTAACGAAAGAACCATCTTCGGAGTTTTGGTTAGACGGTTACGCTTTAAAATGGCGGAAAGAACGAAATTGTCGCATTCGTTTAAAATGGATGTTATTAAAAAATTCGAAGAAAATACATGCACCTCGAAAAAAGCAATAGCGGAGCATTTTAATATCCAAGAATCGACACTGAGAGCGATTTTAAAAAATCTGCATCATTTCCATTTTCTTTGTGTTCTTAAAAATAATTAACGGAAGTTATACACGTATTTCCATTTTTAAACTAATCTTATTTACTTTTTAGAGTATTATATGCATAGTATTAATTAACAATAAATGTACACTGTATTAATGTTTCACTTTTAAGCTCCCTTTTGTGATTTTTCACTTATACGCGTTTTTTCCGCTGTCCCCTGCGCCAGCGCATAAGTGAGAGATTCCTGTATATATGTACTGGACTTTTAAAAAAAAATTTTTAAAAATAAATATGTTTGTGGTATTTTTATTTACTTTTATAAAAAAATTATTACTGGAAAACTTCCAGAGATTCAAGATTAAATGTTATGTAATAGTTTAAAGAAAACTTAATTACTTATATTTACAAAAATGTCATGGCTGTAACTTGTTTCATTAACAAGTTAAAGTTAAGTTATTTATTAAAAAAAATATTTAATATTTTTGGTCTAATTGCGAGAATTAGAAGAGACAAATGAACTTCATTTCCCTACGTGTGAAGTGTACCCTAGACAGCTGTTCCCTGCAGCTTTGATATCCATCGAAAAAACTATTTGCATTACATACTAAATAATACAATATCATATATATATCCAGAAGTTTTATCAGTTGAATGTTAGAAAGCCAAATCTTTGTTTGAACACTTTATAAATTCTCTAAATATTAAAAAAAAGAGAATTACATTTTATTTTGAGTTATTTATCACTACAAGACAAAATTTATCTAAAAAAATTTTTTTAGAATTATTATAATTTTTAGGATCCTGAATGTCCGCTATTTTTTATATTTGAAATTTAAATATAATTTCTTTTTTAAATTATCACTAAGTGTTCTTGCTATTCAATCCAATCTATTATGATTTATAAGCGATAGTATTTGAGATTTTTCGGTCTAATTGCAATAGACTACAAGAGGCAAATGTAATTCATATACTTAAGAGTCGAGTATACCCTAGATAGTTGACACTGTAGGTCTGTAACCAACTGCCATTTCCAAGTACAATATGTTACTTCAAAATATACAATGCGTCGTTGCATTCTATTGCATGTGTCACATGTTTCGAAAATCATGGAGAAGCCAAATGTGAACATTCAAGTGGTTCCCACATTGTGTTAAAAGAGCTTAAGGGGCCAGTTGATTTCAAACTGATCACTTAACAGTCTTGTAGAATCTTTCCAAACCCCCACAACTGCAATTCGATACCGTGCATGCACGCAATTAGCGCAATTTTAAACTTATAAACTAAAAGTCATTCAGAGACGTTATAATTCCATACAATAGTTACGTGGAATCCATTAACATTTCATTTGTCCTTTAGGTTCTCAAGTGAATTAAAATGACAACATATTCCAAAAATAGAAAGTGTCATTTAATAAGATAAATTAGAAAACAATCCAATTAAGGGGTTAATCTTTATATTTTAGAAAGAATCAATTTAGTGATTTGAATGCGGAATTATAGTGTGCATATTGTGCACATGATTGCGAATAATATTGAGGCATTTCATATTCAACTATTTGAGATAAACATTTAAAGAATAATAAATAAACTAAAACGAAACTGACTTTCTGACTCTCTAATAAGAATATTATCCTTATAAAATAATTTTTTTCTTAAACTTGAACAGTTTCTATTCTTAAACTGTCAGCTGCCATGTTACAAAATGGTGCTTTTGTAATTAAAGAATTTACAATGAATGAACGTTCATCAATTAAAAATAGTGCAATTTTCTAGAGTTCACGCCTGTTTGAATGATTGAGAATTTGGATACAAAATAGTTCATTTAGTATTGATTCAACAGATTTTTCTTAGAATCATTTAGATTTGTATTTATTTTCCAGGGATATTTTATACATTAAAGATGCGAAAAAAACAAGCATTTAGATGGGAATGGACGTTTTAATAAAAGTTCTACCACTATTTTAATTCAAACATTTCCTATATAATTTTTTACAAGCTCAATAATTTCGGCCTACGTCAATCGCTTTAGTTTTCTTTAATTTATATCTTGGACTTTAATGCCCGAGCTGGTAAACGATAGCTAGGGTTGAAGTTTTTGTGATTTGAAGGTACGAGGGAAAAGCGAAGTTTTTCCTTTTCTTTTTTGGTTTCATTGCATCTGTTAACTCAATGAAGGTAGTTTTTGACATCTTCTTGGAAATGGGTAGATAATAGGAAGCTTTGGAATATGCAGGAACATACAACCAA
The DNA here is from genome assembly GCA_013235015.1 of Araneus ventricosus. Lineage (NCBI taxonomy): Eukaryota > Metazoa > Arthropoda > Arachnida > Araneae > Araneidae > Araneus > Araneus ventricosus. Next base: position 2,173 of record BGPR01020857.1, on the reverse strand, counting down.
TCATTGTGCTACTTAGGCACTATCTTCGGATTTTTTGAGTTTCCAATCTGCTTTCCGCTTTGTTAACGTGGATTGCTCTTTTTCAGTAAACGGGACACTTCTACGACCCGAAACTATGATGAAGGACAAATTAATAAGCCACTTATAAACGGAACGTATAGTTGTATTAAATATGCCGCAATTTAAATGCTGCTTTTATTAAGCGATTCCAGCGCCCCTCCAATAGAAGTTAAGAAACCCAAAGCCAATAAACTCATGATTTATAGAAGAAAACATAGTTAAATCTAAATTCTATGACTGTTCGAGACAATATAATGTGTTAATTCAGAAAACCCTATTGAATGTTTAAAATCGAGCATATTATTCAAGATTCATAAGGATGAGAAACAACAAAGTGTAGAACATGTTATAAAAAATTTAATTACTATTACTTTAAAATAAACGAAAATGTGAAAAACCATGTTATGCTTCATTATTCAAATGTACCGCATAAGTCGAAATTTTTCAATAACAATTTTTATTATTAATTATGCCTTCTGAAAATTGATAAATGTTTTTTATCGGAATTAATTAGAAATAATCACTGCCTTTATGATTATGCGCCTCGGAAGGTACCTCAAAGGGTTGAGAGGGAGACGGCAAAGATTTGGGGCGGGAGTATTCTCTTTTCCCTACTTGAGAGTAAGCTGCAATACGGCACGATTTGTCTTTCGTAGTAGAAAGAATAAAACCGAATATACATTTTAGACACTTTATTTTTAACCGATTTGCGAGATGTGATTGTTAATAACCGATTATGAAAGTTAAAAATCGTAAAGGATGAAATCTTTTTTCGCATTTGATAGCTTTTGCTTGTAATTGTTTGTTCTGGATTCCTGGCAGAGTTCCAGCGTACAAACTGAAGATTTCCTGTTTAAGATGTGAATCTATGAAATAATGGACGAGTAATTAAGTCTGATGCTTGTTTTATCTGTCATGGGTCAAACGGCCGTTTGTTAGTGAAGAAATATGGAGAGCACATGCTGGCTCAGGAATCTATCTTGTCATCTGAACAAGTTACGAATGATTGAAATTTAATGCAACTTCAGTAAGAAAACTTAACTTTTTTTATTTAGCTACAAGAAGAGCTCTTAAATGTAATGTTAAATTTTATAAACCGTGGAACAAGTAAATTCATTTCCACTTTTTTAAAAATGATTTTTGAAATTAGTAATCGAGGACATTTTTTCTATCGGAAGCACATTTGGTTTGAAAATATAAGGCAAAGAGATGCGAAAATCTACTTTTCCATTGTTACAAAACATGTTTTTGCAATAAAAGATGTGATTTCGAAGTCTAAATCGTAATAAATCGAAACGAAAGGAATTTTTAATGTGACACAGAAAATCATTCAAAAAGAACTGGAAAAAAGACTGAAACACTTTAAATTCCTACAGAAACAGATCCCTGTAAATATAACCTGATTGATTCACATTTTCTTTTTTCAGTGGGAGAAGCCTTTTCAGCATTTACGTCCATTTCTGCGCCGATTCTTCCTTTGGAAACAGAAAGGCTCAGATCAAAATTAAACCTCCTCCAGCAACAAAAGAAATAACAGTTAGAAATGACTATTAAAACACTAGAAAATCACCCGTCATGGTTTGACGGGTGCAAATTGCCTCTTCATTCGAGATATTTCCCTTCAAATTTGACGTGTTTAAATAGATATATATGCGAGAGAAATGCTTAACATTGATTGAAAACAAATAAAATAAACATATGTTTTATGAGAGGAAATATTTTTATTTATTTACATAATATTTAAATATTTCTTTATTCAAAAACCCTATTGGTAAACAACATTCCGTGTGAAGTATTTTTCATTGTTTAATAATTTTCCTTGTACTTCAGATGTCTTTGTGTAAATTTTAACGTGATTGGGAATCCTAGACCTTGAAATTGCAACATAGAGCTATCCATGTGAAAAGACAGGATCATCGAGGTAAAATCCAACATGATCTAAAGTTTGCCCCTGCGATTTGTTGATATTCATCGTGTAAGCTGGAATTAACGGGAACTGGAGGCGGTTGAGAACGAATGGTAGATTCACGTCACTGGTGGCTAATTTAATTCTTGGCAAGAAAACAACATCGCCACGATTGCATTCAGATGCAATTTGGCGTCCAAACTATAT
>BGPR01020855.1:0-27313 GCA_013235015.1 Araneus ventricosus | reverse complement strand
ATAAACTAATAGGTGCATTGTTTTTTTATAGAATCATACTATTTTATTTAATTTTTTCTTAATATAGCTATAATATAAAAATTAAAAAGTTACTGAATGTTTATAAAAATGTAAACAAGAAAAATATCAAAGAACATAAAATCTTGTTTACTATTCTTTGGTGCCTAACTGGTGTTAATACATAGATTGCACTTAAAAAATGTGTATACTACATGATTCAATGGTTAATTAACTTATTAAAATAAAACAATTTGCTTATTCTTATATAATGTCCGACTTTTAAAAGCATATGGGATAAACATTGTACCCCATGTGGAACTTTGACAACAAATTGATTAAAAAATAAGAAATTTTATATTCAGTTATTTTAGCTGCATTAAATATAATAATATATTATCTTACCAGTTTATTGTGTAGAGTAGTTTTTCTGAATCACAATTCTTTAATCCAGAAAAGAAAATATGCTTAATTGAAAATATTTACTTTTAGCTACACAAATCAAGAATAACAAGGCTTATATATATATATAATTGTGAGTTAGGCACATGGTTTTAGAGTTTTTTCATCAATACAGATTTGGCATCAATGTGCCAAAATATGAAACATTCAAAATTATAAATAAAATAAATAATAGGGGTGGTTTATTGTACCTGGACTCCCTAATAATTTAAAACCTTATAACATACTCTTTAGGAAATTATAAATGTTTTCTATAACATGAATCCATTTTCTCATACAGAAAAGAGAATTTTGGAGAAAAACACTGCACTTAAAAACACAAACCTCAGTCGAGTTCCAAATTCATATACTACATCCTTACTCCAAAATTTAAAAAAAAGAAAAACATTTGCAAACCTTAAACTTTGATATCATGGAGAGTAGTAACTTAGTCCACTCAATATCAAAAATTTATTCTTGAACAATAAAATTATACAAAACTATCTTGAAAAATACACAACAATTTTTAACTGTGTCTGAAATCTTTGTTTTAAAATAACATTGTCCAAAAAAAAAAAATCATGAAATTGATACAAAACAGATCTTGAAAAATATTTATACGAAACAGTCAAAAAGATGCAACAGTTTGATAAAACATATATAGATGAAGCCTTGCATCAAGAATCCATGAATAAGACTGAACTAAAAAATGTTTGTGATTGATGTCAAATTGAGCACACAAATACAAACACCATCTAGTTTTAATTTTCTTCCAGCTTCTCCACTTTCTTCATATCAAGAATCTATAAGAGGCCTTGGATCCGAAATCTAAAAATAAAGACTGATCTAAAAGTTTATAATTGATGTGAAATTGAGCATACAAATATAAACATCATCTTGATTTTTTTTCTTCTTCCTGCTGCAAGTTGTTTCTTCACTGTTATTTGTATAAAAATAAACAAGTAACATAAACAGTACAAAAAATTGCCTTATTTATAATTAAATTCAAGAGCAAGCTCTATACATATTGCACCATTTTCCACATCACCCAGGAGGTAGGTGCACAGATGCCCCTTTGTTTATATTTAAAGAAAACATAGTAAGGTGGGTTCCCCAGTAGGCCTATAATTCCTTCTATGTTAGCATCAGGTTGGTGAAAAAGTTTTTTCTGGATGGATGGCTGGCCTTTTTATCTTCAAGGCCCAATCTTTAATTTGGCAGAAGCCATTTCTGAGGTTGATGCATTTCTGGATTTGTGACTATAACAGTTCTGGCAGGAGGGATTTCACAATCTACCAAAATGTTTTCAGAAGTACTGAATGGAAACTAATTCCAAGTTTGTATAAACTTTTTTTTTAATTTTAAAATATATTTTTGCATCTGGAAAGAATTTTATCACCAACCTGATAATTGACCTCCTCAATCCTACCTTTGCCTCAGAGAGACACTGAAAAACAGTTTTTAAAATTTCTCCCATTAACTGAAAGGCTTCTAGATTTTAAACTAATACCAAGTGGATTAATTAATAAATTTATATTTGTTATTTAATTCAGTTTAGACCCATGTGTCTCCTATAGGAGACAATTATTTTTCTCAAAAAATAATAAGTGATTTAAAAAAAAAACATTTTTCTAATATGTTTTGATGTATTTAAAAACTGAATATCTCACAAATTAGTGAAATTGATGAATCAAAGTTGGTCTTGGGACTGAGGAGGTCAACTTACTTTCTCAATTCTATTTAAAAATAATTTTAAAAGAGAATTGAGAAAGTGATCAATAAAGTGCCTAATTGTTCTTGGATAAGTAAATTAACTTGGATTACTTTTCAATAATAATTGCAGAGAACTGATAAATATCATTAAGTATAATAATTGTACAATTTAATAATATTACCTCAATTACCAGTTATTTTATCATATATAAACTTGCGAAAATTTAAGATACTAAATGGTTTTTCTAAAGATGCACAACTTATTTTTTGGTATATGTAATAACAAATTAAAACACCACAGTTAACATTATCAGCCTGAGAAAATGTGTTTAGGAAATGTAATTTTCCACTTATTGTCTTTTTGTAATAGTTTTTGTAAAAGAGCATTCCATTTTTTAAACAAACTAATACAATTGGAGTTTGGAGAATTATTTAAAGGGTCATAATATTCAAGTGTATGTTTTTCAATATCTGCTATTAATAGTAACCAATGGGAATTCAGATTGAATGGAATAAATAACAATTTTCATTTCTCAAAATCACTCATCCAGGAACAATTAGGCATTTTATTGCTTAAAAATGTGGAAGAAAAAAAAGGATCCAATGAATTATGGTATCGTATAACCAATCTTTCTGAAAAGTTGGCGAGAGATTTCAGCGATTTTTCTTCCTCTGCAGGTATAAACAAATCCAGTGACTTTAACATATAATTAGTAATCCCTCTATTATTAACATAAAAGACATTACCAGAAAGACTAAAATTGTCTATACTTTAAAATTCTGAACTATTACTTTCCCCTATTACTAACAATTCAAAATCATTTACTTCACAAAATTTATGGACAGGTGCATCATTTAGCAAATCTCTATATACATAGTCACGAAATGAAACAGTATTGAAGCCCTGTTTATAATCTAACTGAAAGATTAGCTGATCAGCAAAATAACACACAAAAATGCCACAATTAATTGTATCTTTCTGAAGAACATGATTGGGCAAAGAAATTTTCCATTTTTCAGACATTCACATCTAAACTTCTAATTAAATTATTAATAAAAGGTAAGTAGTCATTATTAAGTCTTTTACTTTAAGGATCAAAATAATAACTTTATTTTTTTTGTCTACAATAATTAAAAACCAGTGGTGGTTGAAACAAATAGGCACAAATATTATACAATGTTTTAACAAATTATTATCTATAGTTTTGCAGAGAAGTAACTGAGATACTGAGGAACCAATGAAAGTGAATGTTGTTTGCTTTGAGCACAATCTGCACAAAAAAGCATCAATAACATCAAATAACCAGCCACAAACAAGATCTGGAAATTTTGATGTAATGAAAAAAATTTAATCTTGAGGCAAAAAAGGATCCAAACCTTTTAAAGCTTTATATGTTAAATTATAAATCCCTACTTTCTGAATAGGTGTGCTTTTATATTTTAACAAAGCACTAAAGGATTTATTTGCACAAAATTTATATCTTTTTATGGGCTGAGGATTAAGATAATGTTCGTCATACTCTTGTTTTCTTTTTTGCAGAAATATTTCCCCGATCATTCCGTTTTGATTGTTTATTAGTTTTAAAAAAAATTATTCCGAGGAATTAATTTTTGATTTGGTTGAATTTTTAGACAAGGGATAATGGAATTAATTTTTTCTGAAACTGTAGAATTCAATACCCCACGACATCCCAAAATTGGTTGGTATCTACAAGTTGGAACACACGCGATTTCATCGCCAATATGATTACCCGAGGAATCAAGCGGATTAGTTCCATTGGCAACCCATCGGATAGATCGCTTACGTCATGGCAAGCGTTTCGCGTGATTTGAGTTGTTTACATGCTACGCCGATTTTTAAATAACTTAAAATATTTATTAAATATTTTATTAAATAATAAAATATATTTTAATTAGGATGATTTCAATTAGTAAAAAATGACAAATAGAACTTGAGTTTATTTTGTGATTATCAATTATATGATCGGAAAAATATATAATTTTTCTTTGCCTTATAATAAAAATCGTTTGCATGGAATTTTTGAAGTTACTTGGTCATATTTTGGAATTCATCGTTTGGAATGCTGTCTTCACCTGCGCGATGGTTTTCTTGATGCGCTGAATTATTCATTTCTTGTTCATATATTAATAGCGTTTCCTCCCAAGTGCAATATTAGAACCGAGTAAGTCTTAATTTTTTTACTATTACTTGTTTTGTACGCTACTAAGGGCAAATGTTCTGCTGCTTCATTAGAGTAATTAGAAGAAGCTGATTCAGTACATTCACTAAGCTAGCGAAGCTACTAGGATCCCACTTTACTGAAAGCAAAGCCGCTGATGTTTTTTTAAGTTAAAAAAATTTGCCCGGTGCCTATTTCAGATGCCGCAGGCATCGTGAGCGCAATTTTTCGTTCTTCATTAGAATAATTAAAAGTATCAGATTCCGTACATGCAATGAGCTAGGAAAGCTAGTAGTTCTGTTGAATTTCTACGTTTAAAACGCGAGATAGTGCAACGTCAAACCACAAACGCATTGGGTTCAAAACGAGTCAACACGAAACGATTAACCTTTAACTGTGACCGATGCACGTTGTTTATCTTTAGCTTGGCGCGGTTTTAACTACGCTGTGTTCCAACTTATAGATTTCGACCAAAAAAATATATCCTCGAGATACAGACAGCTTTTACAATTCTGAATTAATAACCTCAATCTTTTTATCATGTTCAAGCCAAAAAGTGTCATTAATTCCAAAGTCGTGGCGAAAACCATTTGGCAACCAAGGAATTACTCCGGAAATCAACACCTTGAGTTTTGGATTAAAGGCGAGAATAGTGTCAAAAAGACAATCAAAATTTTGAACGATTCCACTTAAATCCTCAGTGGAATTGTTAGTGCCAACATGAATCAATATAATATCATGCGAGTTTAAACTCAAATATGACAATCTATTCGTAAGCCCTTCGATTCGAATCCCAGGAAAACTTCTGACTTCAATCTCGCTCTGACTCAATAATTCACTTAGATATTTAATCATAGAATCTCCAAGAACTAAAAAACCTTCATTTTTGTATGTGTTAAAAGATAAAATTCACATATAAAAATCACACACACACACTGAGTTTACAGTAAACAACGTGTTTCAACAGCACTCGCAACAAATAAAAATGACTCACATTCACCACGTTTAACAGAATTGGCGTGCTCGACCCTCAGCTTTCGAGCCAAACGAGTTCCTCGCCAGTTAGTGTATACATTTTCTACGTCACTTCCGTCAGCTTTCGCATGTTCGTGTAAATTCGGCGTCCAAGCATTTCGAAGCCCCTCAAACCCAAGATACCACCTTTACGCAAGTCGAATCTGATTGATTCTTGAGTTCACGTGACTTTAAGGGGTCTATTCTGGTACCCCCAGTTGGGGGGGGGGGGGCCACTTTTCCCCTTGTTAACGTGCGGAAAAAGTGACGTCTCCCAACCCAACCGGTGGTACCTAAATAGACCCGTAAAACGTACGTCATAAGAATTTTTCTTTTGGCATACACATGGATTTCTCGCCAATATTCTAGCCACATTCTAGTAACCATTTTGAATATGCACTTGTGAACGTTGTTTTGAATTGAATTGCAAGGCTAAACATGGAATTCGAATGTTCCTTGTGCAGTTCTGAATATTTTAAAAAGCGGTATTTGCACGACCATTTATCACGATTCCATGGAATAAAAAATGACGATAAATATGCTGAAAGCGAGTTTGTTTGCTTATATTGAGAAAAACATTTCGCGTCTCAAAAAAGTTTATCGAAACACGTGGGTAAAATTCATCACGTAGTCAAATTGCAATGAAAAATTTCGTAACGTGTGTGAATTGCGAACACACTTATACAGCAGCCATGAAATGAAAGGCATTGAAGATTGCAAAAAGTTGAAATTCGAGGAATGCTCAGGTAAGTACATTTGAGATGATCTGATTAGTTTTATATGTTTCATGCATCATTTTAAATATTGCTTTATTTATATCTAATCATGATTGTGATGGGATGTGCTAGGACGTTATTATTGTAGCAACCCGAATAGAAGAAAACATACGCGAGTAAACCCTTGCATGCTGCACTTCTAATTGTAAGATAAAATATTCACTCTAATACTCGTTACTAGTTTTTATGTAACAATTTTCTGTCATGAATAGGTTTTCTATAATTGTACTGCTCCTCCTTTGCGCTTTAGAAAAACAGAGAAAACAATTATCAGGAATGTTTGAAAACCTTTAAGGGAGATGAAGGATAAAAAAATTGTTATTTATCTATACTTATAAAAGGCAATGTTTGTGTGCGTGTGTGTGTGTTTGTCTGCGATGTCCAGACGAATCTATCGCACTTACAGCCATGAAATTTGGTACACAGGTAGTCGTAATGGTGACTGAATGCACCTCGAAGCCGAAATTTTAAATTTTAATCTAGAAATTTTTTTATTTAATGTTTTGTGTTGTTTTGGTTGATTTTTCGCACTAATTTCTCAATAGAATGGCTTCGAATAATTGTACGACAAAAATAGATAGACCATCGGAAAGAGCACGCGATTTCCGTTCTAATGAAGTTAGTTTTGAATTTTTAACGTATTTTACTGAATTTTGAGAATTTTTTAAAAATAGTCAGTTTCTCCATCTAAATGTCAGTTTTGTTTTTAAATTTGTTGCATCCGACTTTCTAATAACACTATTATTTTCAATTTTTTTCAGCTTATAACTAGAACGGTTCTCTCTGATTTAAAACAAGAACGGTTAAAATATCTTTTCCCGTTTTTTTTTAATTAAATTATTCCTGGGCAGATGAAAGTTATTTTTGTCGAGCGAAATTCCTTCAGCGACAGTCTTTCGGAACGCAGCTTTCAATTTGATTGGATGAAGGGTCAGGTGACGTCATAACCTTCGGAACTTTTTGTCATGTTCTAAGAATTTTTTTTCATTTTGTTGAAGTCCTGATTCCACGGGCAAAAATTTTTTTATATTGTTTTGGATTAATGTACTCTGTACTGTTTTTCTACATGTTATTATCGCGGAAAAAATAAGCCGGAAAATCTACAATGTGTATCTTTTGTTTTGAAGACTTTTCCGTGTCATTGTGGGCGATTTTTTAAAATTTTGTTGAAGTTCTGATCCCACGGACATCGCCGTGCGCGTACTGCTAGTAATAAGATAAAGAAAAGAACGAGTAATTTTAATACCTTGGATATGCAACAAAAAGAATGCTTATTCTGAAACTATTTATTGACAGATTTTGCGATTATAATAATGATTGCTTTTTAGAAGTTATAATTTTGTTAGCTTGTGCAATTAAGGTGGTCGTCTAAAGCTTATAATTCACCAAAATCATATCAGTACCGCTAATATGTATTGTGGGAGTCTAGAATTTTGTCAAAAAGGTCCGACATATCACTATAATTAATGTGTGAAACTCCAAAATTCTTAAAATGCTCTTTATATTTTTTAAAAATCAAAAAACCCAAAATATTCATTAAATTGCGTTAATTTCTTTTAGTACGTAACGGTGAAGATAGATGGCGCCCTAAGTGCCGGTCAGGTATGCTCTTGGACTTTCATAGTAATAAGAGCTAATTTTGTTCATTTTTGAAGAAAATAAATGCACATGAAGAGTTTTAACAATAGGTTCTCAACAATTAAAGATTCTTTTTAATGAAAAAACGGGTAAATTTTTTGAAAACCGATATTTTGTCCCGTGTGTTTAGTAATTCGGCAACCCAATGCGGATAGCCTTTGAATACAACGATCAGCTCTCTTTAGAACGTGAAAGGTCTCCCCCTCCGCCGCAATTGAATTCTTCTGCCCAAGGTCGAAAGTAAGCCAAACATTCCTCCACGGGTAGAAGTTTACTGGAGTTTTTTTTTTCTGCTATAGAGAAGGAGAGTCGTTCTCTACAGTTTCTGCTGCTGAAATTAACCAGATTTCTTTTGTAGTGCTCTTATTATATACCTTAGTTAACTCCGTCTATCTCGCTGTCTATACACTTGTAATTATCATCAATAATAAATTTATTGATTGAAATAAGATGAAAAGATTTGATTAAATATAATGTATAGAAGATTATTTTTGATAGTTATTCTAGCATTTGTGGCCACTTATATAAATTATTTTGTTGATTGAAACTAATAATCATATCCCCTTTTTCAAAGTTGCGATACAATAATGAAAGACAAAAATGTGCTATTTATTGAAAGTGTAAAACGATAACTTTACCCTTGGGTACTAAACTCAAAAGAAAAAGAAAGTAAATATTTATCACCAAAATAAGAATTGTGCTTACAAATAAACACAGCGACAGAAACGCATTTTTCTCCATGCAAATAAACATTTAATAGAGCTTAAAGAACGATTGCAATCATACTAAAATTTTCAAATAGAATCATACTAAAATTATCAAATACAATTTTTTAAATTTCCCATATTTTTAAATGCAGTAAACATTTCTAGAATCTTTTTTTAATTTGCTAGAAAATAAAGAAAAAAATATTTACATTTCATTTTTAATATGGGTCATTTCGTGCTGTGTTTAAAAATTAAACATACATCAATTATGTGAATATTTAAATTTTACTTATTTTTTGTGGACTCGAATGAATCTACCAAAACTGAAAGGAGAATAGAATAAGTATACTCTCTCTATTTATATATTTTTAAAGAAAAGCGAAAACCTATGACATTTTTATGAAAAGCATCATAACCGAGCTTATTTTAATTCTACATTTAATTGTTTGATATCATTATTTCCAGAATTTATCTAATTTTAGCGCAATACTTTTAGAATCTCAAAATTTGATTACATTTTAAAATTTTGAGCCAAAAAGTTGCGAAATATTATATACACTTTTTGTTGCTGCATGTAAACTTGGCATCAATGAATCGATGAAATTCGTTCTGATAATATTTTCTGAAGTTATCACCATAAATAATCGGAATTGCAAGATAAAACGATTATCAGTGTAATAATACTGGAGTTTCGAAATTATTCTGCGTCTGCTCTGTGTTATGCTGTCGTTTTATATAAGATTGATGTTCAGTTTTTAAGCTACACGAGGGCGGTTTTGGAACGCAGTTCGTAATTTTAAACGTTCCATTTTAAATGTACCATTCTCCAAACTTCCACTCCACACTAACGTGAGGATATTATTTTCTGCTATAACTAGCAAGCATTGACTCTAGAAATAATCGAAATTTCAAGATAAAGGAACGTCAATGCTAGATTTCCAACTTACTCTTTGTCTATTATCTGTTATAGCGTTGTTTTATATTAGATTATCATCAAGTTTTTAAGCTATACGAGGGCAGTTTTGGAACATACCTCGTAATTTTAAATGTTGATCAGATGACGAGAACAACTGAGTTGTCACGACATTCTTCAAACTTCCACTCCACACTAACGAATAGTGGTCCAGTTTCGGTTTGTAGCGCGGCATATATCGAAATTTTTTGATAGGCAAATAGCTTTAATTTCTTGAGGGTCGGTAGAGAACTGCTTGGGACCCTGAAAGACATAAATTGTTTTATGTAAACACGCAGTCTTAGGAGGGTTCACGGAGGTTAAGGTTGAGCTGGGGAGAATCTTTCGAAGACTCGAATCTTGTTTCTGTGAGACTTTGAATTTCGTTCTGTAAAGTCTTAAGTTGCTCTTTATCTATCTAATTTGAGATTTTTCATGATGTCTAATTCCAGCTCAGGTAAATGACATTTTTTACAGATTATTTCATTATTTTCCATTTTTTGCGACTTTTAAAAGTCCTTTTTTTCAATAAATTTTCAACATTAAAGTGAATTTAACAAGTTTCAACACCTTGAGACTATCTTAAATCATCTCTATACTACAGGGATTCCCATTCTTTTTTCCCTCGCGTACCCCTTGATTATTCGTTTTGTTTTCGCGTACCCCTTACTATCATATGTGCCCGCAACCATTCATCTATGCAAAGAAGTTTTTATTGATAATGTTAAGGGCTTAGATTAGCTTAAGAGTGAAATGACTCGGAATTAATAACATCTGCATAACTTATTTTTGATTTTACATTTTCCACCGTTTTCACCATAGTATTAGTTCAACGCCAAAGAAAAAGAAACCAGTTTTGTAATAATTTCGTTTTAACTTATAAGGATATTTAAAAATTGCACTTCGTAATTCAATTGGTATAGTTATTAAATAGCAAGTATTCACTTGGAGAAATAAAATTCAGCAAATTTTTTATTCTCTTATGTTTTCTTGTTTCCACCATTAACAACTTTGATTCCGCGTACACCCAACTGGTCCTTTGCGTACCCTCAGGGGTACGCGTACTACAGGTTGGGAGCCGCTACTGTACTATATCTTCATTTAAAATTCCTAAAAATTAGCAACGATAAGCCCCGAAATTTTCATTAATTTTCATTTTTTAATATCATCTATGTCAGTGAAGAATTTTCGCTTTTCTCTTCAATGACGCAACGAATTGACATGTTTAAGTTTAGGAAATTTAAGTTCTGTAAAGATTTGAATGAATAATATTGGCATAAATATAAATCTGCTATTATTTTCATTGATAACAAATTACTGACTCAAAATAAGTTCTTTACATTTAAGAAAATGATATAGTATTTACACTGTATTGTATGTAGTATTTACTGTCATTATATACTTATGAAGTATATAATATACTTATGAAGGACGTTACTAAGGGGAATTCTTTTATATTGATAATTTATCTGTTCCTTCTATGTTAAAAGATTGGTCTAATTTTGAAACGCTATTTATCTTTTGATCAGCTTAAGTTATCAAGATTTTTATACCTATATGTGTTTGGGATTATTTTCTTAATTTATCTGATTTCAATACAACACTATTGTTCTAAATTATTAAAAAAAATTAAGCTGTAGTTTTTGAAAAATAAATTTCAGTATATTTCTCATGGTTTCTTTTAGGAATACAAACTGTAAAATCTATCTTTTCATGTAACTTTAGGTTTAAGTGTCATAATTTTTTAAGTAAAAATTGTTAACTAATCATAATTTAAAAGTTAATGGATTTCACATTAAAATTTTTACCTTTCAATGCAATTCATTTTGGAACTAAGCAAATCTATGTTTAGCAAAAGGTGCTCCTCTCTTTTTTTTACTACTACTTTATTGCTTAAGTCTTTAAAATGCTTGTGAAATCTGTAAAATTTGAAATTTATACTTAGAAGCAACAGGTTATTTTTAAAATGACTATTTTATTTTAGGTAAACTTCTCCAAGGTGTTGCCGAAAAAAATATCTTGCAAGATATTCGACACACGATTCCCTTGTACATCAGGAGAATGCGTACGCGCTCCGATTCTTGACTTGTTCTTTTGAGAGCTTTTTCGGGATACGATGGATCCCCCAACTAGCGATTCAAAGGTGGCGTCGGAAGGCCCACCGGCTTTGATGGACTTTGAAGAATGCGTCACTGACGAAGAACTATGCCAGTTCCTTACCGGAGCTGCCAAATCGATTGCTCATTATCTTGTAGTCCACGAGGCTGGCAGGAAACGAGTAAAAGAGAAAGATCCCAGAGATACAAACTGCCACCTGCAACTAAAGCTAAAATCATAGAAGAAGCACGTGATGCTGTGGAGAAGATTGACCTATTGCAGGAACAGGTGAGTAGCGTAGGTTCTTGTCCTATTATAAATTGTGCTGTACATTCTAGCAATATCAGTAGATTTAATTCTAAAAGGCCTCTTTCAAATTCGGAAGAAGATCTTAATCTTGATAATGGCGATCCGGATTTACATAATTTCAAATTGCCTTCTAAAAGATTGCTAGCTAAAGCTAAAAATACTTCTGTTAATGAAAGTGAGATAAATTTTGCTGATGAAAATAAATTCTCAAACCTCGAAAATGAAGATGTTGACGTTGGCGAAAGCCCACAAACTCCAATTCCAGTCAAAAAACTGCCCCCAATTATGCTTAAGAAACTAGATAACTTTACTGCCCAACTTAAATTCATTAACGAAAAATTCGGACATGTAACTGCTAAGTCTGGCGGACAATTTATCCGCCTTTATACTAAAGACCCTGAAGAGCACTGCAAACTCTCCAAATTCCTAAAAGAAAAAGAAATAGAATACTTTGTCATTATCCCCAAATGGGAACGTCCCAATAAAGTTGTAGTTAGAAACCTTCCAAGAGAAACCAGACCCAATCAAATTAAAGATTATCTCGAGGAACTCCATAAATTTAAAATAGAAAAAGTCGTTCAACTTACTAAATTACGCACTAAGCGTCCTCTCCCCCTTTTCTAAATTACTCTCCCAAATCGTGAGGAAAATAAGAAAATATGGAATGTTGAAAAAATCCTCTACTTCAAAATTAAAATAGAAAGATTTCAAAGACGCACTGGTGCCCTGCAGTGCTTTAATTGTAACTTGCACCACCATACTGCAGCTACTTGCCATCTCAAAGCTAGATGCTTGAAATGTGGTGAAAACCACACGCACTTGCAATGCGATAAAAATTTTGATGTAAATGAAAAAGGAAGAATCATAACCCCTAAATGCATTAATTGCAACGAAGAAGGGCACCTCGCCTCTTGGCGCGGTTGCAAAAACTTTGCCAAGAAAATTGTCAAAAACTTCAGAAATGCTAAACCCTCTAGATTTATAAATCAAAATTTCTCTTTTGCTGCTGCCGCCCGCGTTAACTCTAACACTAACTTAAATCCTGATCTTAACTCAAATTTAACTAACAGCGAAATTAATGTTGAAACTCCGCAGGAAAAATTGAATCTGTAAATGATATTTTATTTATCCTTGGTGAATTCCAAAAAATATTTGGAAAAGCAAATATCCGCGAATTAGCGACCAAATTAAGATCAACAAACGATGTTTTCGATAAATTACATGTCTTTGCTCAGTATCTTAAACCCTAAATGCACCTATGTTTCCTTTCGCCAGCGTCGTTTGCCTCCATCCATCTAGCTTCTTGCATTTCTCATTTCTCGCTCCTTAAATTTTCCTCATTTTTACTTTATAATTTTTAAAGCACATTTTACTCACAAAGGACCTATCTGTAGCTATTACATGCCTAATTTTTGCTATGAAATGTAGATGGTGGCCCCAGCCGGTGGCCAATGAGCTGCAAAAATCACCCCAACTTAGATATTCGACAGTCTTTGAATACAACATTTAAAAGAAAGCATTTAACAACAAGAAAAGACCTGCAAAATATCACGAGAGTCTTTGGAATTACGCTCCCAAGTAAAGGATCTGTGCTTCAAAATGATGAAACTAGTGTCTGTGCTTGGGTCTATATAATGGAAAGTCAAAAAGATAATCCGGTTCTTTTCTCTAAAAGACAGGAGGATCCGCATGCTGTAATTGATCAGAACGATTTTATGCTGGTCCTCATGACTAACTTTCAAAAATGTATCATGTATCGTTTGGGAGCAGATCGAATCTGTGTGGATTCTACGCATGGGATATCAAATTGCAATTTTGAATTGGTTGTTGTGCGATTATCCCATGGTGCTATGGAAGAGCAGTCTAACGGGTCTATTCTGGTACCCCCGGTTAGGTTGGGAGACGTCACTTTTTCCGCACGTTAACAACGGGAAAAGTGACGTCGCCCAATCCAACTGGGGGTACCAGAATAGACCCCTAAGGCTAATGCAAATATTGAAAAATTAAATTCTGAACAAAGATATGCTGTCTATAAAGGGCTATATGCGATATGTGAGTATGAAACTGATATGCCAAAGTGCTTTTTTCTTGATGGTCCTGCTAGAACAGGCAAAACTTTTGTGTATTCGACTCTATTGCATGCAATTAGAGGAAAAGGTGATCAAGCCATTGCTGTAGCATCAACCAGGAGAGCAGCTACATTGTTAAGTGGAGGCAGAATTGCTCACTCTTTTTTTAAAATTCCCCTTACTCTGAATGCCACTTCAACATGTAATTTGAAACCAAACAGCTCAGAAGCTAAAATTTTATTGGATGCTAAGGTAATTGTCTGGGATGAAGCTCCAATGACACATGTTCATGCTTTTTTAGCTGTCTATAGACTTCTGAAAGACCTTCGGTGGAAAAATAATTTTACTAGGTGGAGATTTTCGTCAAGTCCTTCCAGTCATTTTAAGAGGTTCCCGATCTTTAACAGTTTCAAGCTGCATTAAAAAACACAGACTTTGGTCTGATTTTTTCGTTATGAAATTAACTGCAAATATGCGTGCTTTTGATTCTGAAAAAGAATTTGCGAATTGGCTTTTACATGTTGGTGAAGGTGAAAGTGGAGAGAAAATTCAGTTGCCCCATTTTGCTATCCAGAAATTCAAGATCCCGTTCAACAGCTCTTTAGTGACATAGATTACTTCATGCTGCTTATGGTGAATGATAATGTTGCATACTTTTTGCAATGTGTAAATATAATTAAAAATAGAATCGCAGAACCAATTTTACTTCAGCGGGGTCCTCGGAGAATGATTAAGGTTGCATACTGTTTGCAAGGTGTAAATATATATATATATATATATTTGTGCACCGTGTTTGTACAGACTATTTTATCCCAGATATATTTTCACTGTAAGTGAATTTACTTCATTTACAATTGTGTATATAGGGAAGTTTGGTGAATATTCGAGATAGTGCCCTTTTTTTGTGATACTAATTGTGTGCACTATTTACTATGTGTAAATATAAAAATTACAGAATAAGGACTAGAGAACTAATTATACTTCAGAAAAGTTCTCTTGCATACTGCTCTCGGAGAATGATTAAAGTTGCATACTGTTTGCAACGTGTATATATAGAGAGATTAGATTTTTTTGCCACCGTGTTTGTACGGACTATTTTATCCCAGATATATTTTCACTGCAAGTGAATTTACTTCATGCTGCCAGTGATAGCAGCACGTGTACAGAAAAATATAGGACTCTTGAATAAAAAATATAGGACATTATAAATTTCGATATATCCATTTTACATTTACACATCAGCCTCCTGCAGCAAGTGCAAACTAAAAATTAACTTCATATAAATAGCAACAATTAGAGCGGAAGAGATAATAAATAATTTACTTTAATAAATAATATGCATAAAAAGTAATAAGCACTGAGACACTAAGTAAGAATATGCATCGTTTATTTATAAAAATAAAAACAATGAACAAACCCAGAAACAATATTGCAAATTCTCAAGAGCTTTCAAAGTAACAAAAAAACATTTGACTCGCTTCTGTTTATGATCAAATTTTAAAATGAATATTATATATAATGTTTAAATAACTGAAAAGCACTATTTTAATTTTTAAAAGCAATTAAAAAAATGACGAGCGATAATGAGAAGAAGGCAATGAATAAATATGAGAAGTAGGCCACGAAAAGAATATATAAAAGTAATGATCTGCATCATAAAAATGTAATCTTAAAAGCATTTAATACTATTGTGTATAAATCTAGATCAAGTTAATTGTAAAATTGACAAAATTTGAAAAATAAAAATTTAATTGTAAAATTGTCCAAATTTGAACCGGTAAAATTGATAGAATTTGAAATGTAAAATTTTTCAAAAATCGTAATAATAAAAATAAAATTTTTGAAAAGAAAGATTTTAGCTGTTATGCTAATACAGCTATAATTGAAGCAATAATTAAAATTAAATATGTTGATATTACCATCTTATAAGATATGTTAGAATTTTCAAAATTATATTAATTATTATGCTAGGATATTGAATTATTTAGAAATTATTCAGGAGGTTTTAAGCCTCTTATTTCCTTCTGTAATTAATGCCTGTGCCGCAGCCACATCTGCAAATGACTTCCTTTTCAAAGCATTTTCAAGGCGTTTGTTTCCCTCTTCTATAAGTTTGTGAGCAGAATCAACATTATATTTTAAAGAATGCAATTCATCCTGGGTTGTCTTTTGCACACATTCTGGAACTTTCTTTACATTGTCTAGTTTCTTTTCCTTCGACTCATTTTCCAGCAATTCAGCTTTGTATTTAAAGTACGCTTCCATATAAAAATTTATCATCTCCTTTGTAATAACAGTCTCACTAACATTTTCTTTCTTAACACTGTCTTTAATTAGTCTCAAACCAACAATGGTGGTCTGAGCCATTCTCGCCCTATCGCTCATCATCCTTTTGTTGACAAAAAATCCCCTTTCTACTGGTGCTTGTCCATGCGAAAGGCAAAGAGCAGCCTTGACAATTTTAGAAAGATAATACCTCTTTTTCCCTACATTTATGTCATTTAAACATAAAATATTTCCCCAATAAGCATCAATATTTTTCCACTGCAACACATCTTCGTCAGGTTGTTTTTCAACACTCCACTCCTCTTTTATTTCCTCATCAGAAGCATAAATTCGCCATTCATCAAGGATTTTGTCCATTTCCTCCTGCTGCACACAGCGTGACAGCATTTTGGTTAAACGTTTCACCACGCCAATGGTCTTGTTTACAGGTTCTTTGCGAGCAACAGGATGAAGCACCTGCATACTTTATAACAGTTGGTTTTTAAGAGGCAGTTTTTTCAAAAGGTAGGATGTCACTGAGAAAAAAAAATTTGGGGCATCTAGTTTAAAACATCGTTTTGCAGCTGCTTCCATAGAAGATAATATGTTGTTTGCTTCACGCCCAACATCAAGGTACTTTAGATTTTCTTTTTCCATAATATTCTTTAAGGGTATTTCCAAAAGATCTTCCATCTTTTTTTCTTGACAACTCTCCATAGAAATAAGTCTGAAAAGCAGTTTTCGAACAATATTGCTCATCTCATCGTAAAGCAGATGGATCAAAGTTTTGTCACTTTGAAGAAAGCATAAAAAGTTATCAAATATTTTGCCAACACTTACAAGAAAATGAATGTAAGCAGGTGTTAGATGAGATTTTAATGCATTTCTTATGCGTTTATACCTTTCAGTCTTTATTAGATCACTCTTATTACCAACAAGATCTACGAGAAAATGTTGTTTTAAGGCTGGATGCATTTAAAAAATTCTTTGATAGGAAGGCACAACTGACAGCCAACGGTTACTGACATACCTTAAAGTATTGCATACAACTTCTTCATCGACACACTGACTTGATATTATGAGATCCTCTTTTCTGGAGGGATATTTTCTGAACCAAATATCAATATCTTCTAAAAAAATCAGTAATGGATGCAAAGGCATCCAATTGTAACCCCTCCCCAAAGGCATTGTCCACAATATGTAAATTGCACATCCCCACATTCACTAACTTTTTCCGAATTCACTTTTTAAGCGATGGTCAAAAATTTTGAATACGGCCTTGTTTACATTTGGCCCATCACTTCCAAGCATTAGTAGTTTCTTTATAGGCAAATTCGCCTTTTTCATGCAAGTCATGATTGCTGAGTCAATATCAGATGCTGTTGCATGAAATAACATTTCACTGCCAACATAACTTTGTTGAATTGCATTTAATTCACAGTCCCAAAATCGAACATGAATGTCCAGTTGTTTTTTGTTGGATTCGTTCAAAGTTTCATCAAACAAAAGCGTAAAAAAAGAGCAACTTTGAATGGACTTACTTATTTTTGCCGAAAAGTATGGTCCCAAACCGTGAAAAATCTCATAAGCAACTTTACGCGATGAAAGTTTCATCCCTTTAGCTTCCTCACCTTTTGGAAACATTCTACTGAATAGTTGAAAAATTCCATCAAAAGATGAAAAAGATATTGTTCACTGCTGCATGCAGGATGTATAAAATCTCAGCATAAATTATTTTTTCTTCTTCATTAAAATTCCACTGAGTCATACTAGAAGAATTGGCGGTCGTTTTATCTAAGCATAGGCCACGATTGCCATTTGCCGTAGATATCATCTTCAATTTTGATTGAGATAGATCAGTGGCATCTTCGACAGATTTTTTATGCTTCGCGGAATTGGCATGCTGAAAAAGCTGTAATTTGCCACTATCACAGATGGCGATATCCTTTTTGCAAAAGCGGCAAAAACAATGAAAATCATCTTTCCCTTTAACGCACCAAAAACTGTCTTCATTCCCAGTGGGATCGGTTCAAGAGAGCCAGTCTTCTTGATATTTTGTTTGCCGAGGCATGGAAATAAAATAAAGTATATCAATTAAAAAACAGTAATAACAAATTGACTTCAATTTCTCCGACGCACGCTTTACAACATAAATGCAGGAGAAGAAATCGTAACCCTAACCACATGAACAAGGGCGCTCTGGTGATTTTAAAAAACAAATGGCACAAAGAATGAAGATTATTGGCGAGAATTCGGAAGAGCGAGCAACGAACAAATGCACTGTAATCTGCGAGAGAAAACAAAATGGCGCATGCGCCGTATCATTCCCAGCGACTTGCGCTGAAGTTAACAAAGACTGTTGGCGAGAATTCGAAAGAGCAAGCAGAGGCGAAATATGCGGCAACCCTAAAGAGGAGAGAAAAGAAAGGGGGAGTCATGATTCATCCACCGTGCCGTGTTTGAGCGGGGAAAAAAGCGTGCGCTCTTATCAATGATTGAGGGGTATGGGAAAATAAAGTATAGGACAATTAACTCTTTTTCCAATTATAGGACAAAAATAGGACATTTCCTCGATTTTTTTCTAAAATATAGGAATTATAGGACGGCTGCGATCACTGTGCTGCTTATGTTGAATGATAATGTTGCATACTTTTTGCAATGTGTAAACATAATTAAAAATAGAACAACAGAACCAATTTTACTTCAGAGGAGTTTCTATATATATATAAGGATTTTATATCAACTGTACTAGGGCACGCAGTGTCTTCATTGCAGCGAGCGAAGAGAGCAGGGTTTGCATAGCAAACCGCCCCCTTCCCCCCGGTTTGCAATGCAATCCTCCTGGGAGTTGGGAGCAGAGGGCAGAGTCCCCTTGTTATATATAATTCAAATATCTAATTCCTAGTATTCATGAATTAATTCACAATACACTAAACGACATTTACATTTAAATTCGAATTAAATCAAGAGAAGTACAGTATCAGTTGATGAAAACATTAACATATCTAGATGCTCTATCTAGACAGGCAATCTAGATAGAGTATCAGCATTAACAAGCTTACCTTCTGGGCAGTGTTCTATATGGAGATCATATTTTTGGAGGGCAAGTGTCCACCATTGCAGATTTGATTATTGGGGAGCATTTTTCACAACAAAAGTCAGAGGATTGTGATCACTGATGACTTTTATGGGTGAGCCAAATATCCAAGGCTCGAACTTTTTCAAGGACCAAACTATCGCATAGGCTTCTCTCTCGATCGTCCCAATATATTTAATTATGCCTGATATATGCCCAAGATATTTAATTTGGTTTTTTACGAAAGAGCATTTTTTGGTGTTAACAGTGAATCCCAGCTCATCCAACTTTCTAAACACACAGTCTAGGTGTTTCAGATGAGTTCCGACATCAGCTGAATAGATTGCTATGTCATCAATGTAGGCCCTTGCAAATTCGCTAAATTCCTTTAGAGAATTATTCATAACTCTCTGAAATGTCGCTGCGGCATTTTTGAGTCCAAAAGGTAAAACATTAAACCGGTATTGGTCTCTGTGAGTTTTAAATGAAGTATAATCTTTGCTTTGTTCTTCCTTCGGAATTCCCCAATATCCTTTCAGCAAGTCCAAGGTTGTTATGATGTTGGCTTTTCCTGTATTATACATTAAGTCAACAGCATTCTCCATGGGAAAACCATCTGGTTTTGTGACGGCATTCAAAGTTCGGTAGTCTACACATAGTCGAACACTCCCATCTTTCTTGTAAACACAGACTACTGGATGAGCTGTGTCTGAATCACTCTCTTCGATTAATCCTGCATCTAATAACTCTCTTATCTGTTTATCCACTTTTCCCTTTAAAGCTTCTGGAATTCGATATATGTAGGGCTTCTTTCTTTTCATGTTAGGTATCAATTGAATTTTATGTCCTTCGATCTTGGCTTTTTTCAGCTTGCCAGTGAATAGTCCTTAATATTTTATAAGGAGCTCTTTTATTTTTTCTTTCTGCAGCTCATTTAAATGATCCAAGTCTACTTCACAATCTATTTCCAGTTTCTGCGAAGGTAATAAATCATCTTTTTCTGGCACTGTTATTTCTCCAAATTCCTCTTCGTTCACAAAAATGACTCCAACCGTATTGACTCTCATCTGGAATTTCCGGATCTTATTCACATGGATCTGTTTTTTCCTTCCATCAGGTAATTTAACTAAATAGGAGTGCGGTGGAATGTGTTTTATAATTTCACCGGGCCCTGTCCAGCGAGCATCCAACTTAATCCTCGAGTCTGGGATAAGTAAATATACTTGATCTCCAGGCATGAAACTTTTGGATGTAGTTTTCCTGTTGAAATAATCCGCATAAGTCTGTTGTTTCCTCTTGGCAAATATTTTCACTTGTTCAGCAGCCTGCTCCAGTTTTATTTTAGATCTTGAAGGTAATGTTGCCAAATATCTTACTTCTTGTCCTTTCCTCATTTCTTCTTGTCATTTCCTCTTGTCCTTTCTCCATTATATCCTTCATTTCTTCTTGTCCTTTCTCCATTCCATCCTTCCTTTTTCTTCTTGTCCTTTCTCCATAGATTTCTTCATATCAACTAGCAGAGCAAGTAGATCAGCGTTCTCAGCCATCTTTGTCTGAGATCTCGTTTTCACCATACACAATTATCCCACTTCTGACACCAGTGTTGCTAAATATCTTACTGTAGGTGTATGGTGTAAACAGTCCAACACGCAGGATAATAGAGAATGAAGATTTATTTACAAATATGCAGGAAAACACGTAGCACAGGTACAGGAAACAATAGTTCTTGCACAGATTACCAATGTAAACAGACAACAATTCGCAGGTAATAACAGTTCAACACTTTGTTATCTAACAACACAAACAGTCAACAAATAACTAATAACTAGTAGACCATAACTGCACCTTCAATAGCGCTCAGCTCAGCTCACCAGCTTGCACTGCGGGTAGAACTCCAAAGGCATTCGTGCTCCAAGGCGATCCCAGTCTATAAAGACGCTCCTCTGATCTAAGTGCCGTCCTTAAATATTCTCTCCGACAGGCCGTGACGTCACATAGTGTTTTCTCGTGTATTCCCTTTCCTAGTAGAAATATCGAGAAAAGGGTTGCATTTTCGGGAATCATCTATTTCTCGCCAAAATGGTCGCCAAGGTCAGGGTGCCATAACTGTCGCTGAGGTCACTCCATGCTTAACCTTGTAAAACTCTCTTCCCAACCATAAGACTCGCATTGCTGGGAAGCGACTTTCCATGTTTGTAACAGTAATCAACTGCAGACTGACTGATGTTTGTTGGTAAAGGGAACTGTCCAGACCATGATGATTTTAATACTGCCAACGGCCCTCTTGCTTATCCCCCGTACATTAGTTGGAATGGTGATACTCCAGTGGTACAGTTTGGCAGTTCACGGTATGCAAATAGAAGATATGGGATGTGCTTATCCCAATTCGAAATGTCAGTTCTTATCACGTGATGAAGCATTTGTTTCAAGACTATTATATCTTTCGACTAAACCGTTACTAGCTGGGTATCCAGGGCAAGAAAATTTGGGACTGGATCTCTTGGACCTCTTGTGAAATTCTTGAGTAAGTTTAGAGATAAAGTTTGTCCCTTGGTCACTGGCGATAACATTCGGTATCCCAGTTCTCATGAATATCTCATGTAAAGCATCACAGTTGATTTTGCTGTTAAACTCTTCAATGGAACTGCTTCGGGCCAGCGAGAATGCTGATCCATCAGACACAGAACGTATTTATATTTTCGTGCAGAAGGAGGCTCTATAGGTCGAATAATATCGACTTTTATCACCTGGAAAGGTAAGTCAGGTCTAGAGACAGGAGTAATTGGAATTCTATCAGTTTTCTTTTCAGGACTTCTCAACTGACGCTCCTTGCATGTTTTGCAAAATATTTCCACATCTTGGGAAAGCCCAGGCCAGTAGAAAGAATAGCGAATCCTCTCTTTAGTCTTTCTCATGCCCATATGTGCTCCAAATACAGATTCATGAGCTAGTTTCAAACTTGCTGTCGTCTACTCTGTCGAAGAACAAGTTGTGTCACAGGCTGTCCTAATATCTTATCCATATGATGCAAAAGACCATTGATAAACGAATAATTTCCTTTCTTAGCATTGCACTGAAGGAAAGCTTCCTTCAGTGACGGACACGATCTTTGCTCCTCTCGTAACCTCGTAGCGCCCGTTGAACTCGTGACGTCATCGGCGTATTCCAGCGCTTCGGAAATATCAAGCTTCGTTCTAGTTGAGGGGCTTACGTCACTGCGCCTCACTTCTATTGGCTGCTCCAATTTTTCCTCGTCCCCGCCGCCTTCTGAATGTTGCTGAGGGGAAAAAGTTTCCGTTTCCCGCCGCTTCGCCTCGGAATGCAAAGTTAGCGCCTTTCGTTCGCTGTTTATTTCGTCATCAAAAAATGAGAGATATCCGCTGAATGAACTAGTAATTCATAAATTCCAGGAGTTATCAAACAGGGCACATTTAGCTTGTCTGTAACTGCTATTAGCGTATCCACATTGTTGAATAAATTATTTCCACTGTTCTTGTAATAAATGGAAACTCGACAGATTTTCGCTTCTACTTGTCCACCAAAGGCAGGAGTTTGTAAAATTTTACTTCCTTCTTGATCCTTTAAGTCGGGTGTCAATGACGAATGGACGATTGAGATATGTGTTCCGGAATCAATGATTGCTTCGATTTCTTTCGAATGAATATAAATGTTGATCTTCTATAAAGGCGTAATAAGATTCTGAACAGATTCTGATTGCAAATGTGGTGAATCAACTTTGGCGACCACAGCTTCTTGATTTGCAGATCTGTTCTTATTGGAATTGGAATTCTTGTGAATATTCTTATCGTTTTGCTTCGGCACAAATTCATTTCTTTTGCGTTTATCCGGGCATTCTCTAGCTAAATGCAGCAGACTTCTGCAGACGAAACATTCCTTTCGTTTTAGAATGTCATTATCCCTTCTTGTAATTTCTCTTCTCTGATGAAGGGGGTACATATTTTTCCGATGGAAAAGTTCTTCTCAAATCATTCCGGGGTCTTCAAATGACTTCTGTTTTGCTCCAAAGTAAATGTCGCACTCTTTCGCCAATTCCTGGGGCCTTAACCATTTTTCACCTTGCTTCAATCATATGTGGGAAGCTGTGTCATTATCTAATGCTTGAAATAATTTATCGGAAATAATGAGTTCTTTTAGGGATTCGTAATCTTCAGCCTTACGTAATTTGCAATAATATTCCCATGTAGAAGTGAGTCTGGAGACAAACTGGATATGAGTTTCGCCTGAATTTCTCTTCGCTTTTTGAAAGTTTTCCAAACACGCCTGAGGTGCTGGTTCAAATTCTTTTAAAATTAAAGCTTTCACTTTAGCATAGTCCTTTAAATCTTCTTCTTTAATTTAAACAAGGACATTTGACGCTTTATCTCCAAGAAGTTTCAATAGAATTTCCTCCTGGAATTCTTCAGGGACTTTCTTGTGCTTGTACGCTCGTTCCAACGAGTCGAATAATAAATTCCAAGATTCTGTTTTTCTTAGCACTGGGATTGTCAAAATTTCCACTCCCTTAATGAGCTTATCCAGAGAAATATCGCCATCCCCGTTGCTGGTCACATTAGGTAGCGGACTTCTGTTTTCGTCATTTCGAGTCGTTCGACTTTCTAGCCAATTCCAATTCGTGCTCTCGCTCTATACGGCGTTCTTCTCTCTGGATTCCTTCTTCCCGCATCTTTTCTTGTTTCTTGCGGTTTTCTTCTTCTTTCTTTCGATTTCCCACAGTAGAGATCAAAAAGTCTTTAACGAACTGTGCATCTTCCAAATATTCCTTACTAGTCAACAGTTTCTGTTTCAGATCTCTATCTTCATGTCGATATTTACCGTTTCACCGAGTTCAGTTAAGACCGTTACACTGTCTTCTTTCTTCACGTTCTTAAACATTTTTTTTCTTTTTTTTACAAGCAAATTTCCATCCGCTTTTACTTAATCAAATCTGTCAACTCTAAGCTCTGGTTCTCGAAAGAGAGCGTGTTGTAGTGTTGCTGTCTTTTCGAAATGAAGACACCAGATTTTAGAAAAATAATTCTATTCAGACTTAGACACGCGCAAGACAAACAACACACATAAAAGTTACAGTGCGGTACGTTGCACCTTAAAAGCCAGAGCTATTCAAAAATAATAACGACCACAACTAGACCTAAATATCTCACCTTACCTCATCTCTCGAGGTCGCCACTCCAACTCCTTCGTTTACAGAAAGCAACCCTTAGACTAGCAAGGAATTGCGCCAAGCATCCGACCAACCATCGCCAACGGTAGCCAAACACTACACTATGTGTGTTTTAAAGCACTTTCTAATGTCTAATCCTTTTAGCCTACCAATGTGGAGACGCAGCAACAGCAGCAACATAAGTAGGATGAGGAGAACCACCATCATCCTCATCAGAATTTTCACCTAGCCAATCATAATTTTCCTTCCAACTTGGAGACCCAGTAACAGGAGTAGGATGAGGATGAGAACCACCACCGTCCTCGTCTGAACTTTCGGCATCCTTGTATAAACTTTCACTATCTTCTGAATCTGTATCTTCATTTTCTAACAAGGTTTTAAAGAAGCATATTTTGATTGAATTTCAGCGATAGCTTCCACATCGTTATTCGCAGTTGCCTCATCGAATTCTGCAACTGAAGGGGAGAAAAAGTAGTAAGATGAGGATGAGAACCACCACTATCCTCGTCTGAACTTTCAGGCCCCTCAGGGGCACATCTTCTTTAGGTGTGACGGGTTTCACGACCCCGAGGTACCCTAGTGTCTGATCTCCTTTCGAGTTTTTGCCTTCCTTTTGAGTTTCTGCTTTTTTTTCCTTCCCTCCAGGGTAGGCGAGGGAGCTCTCCATGAGAAGCAGTTGCCGCTCTGTTTGCTTCTTGCTTCTCACGGACAGCAAATTACCCCCACGTGTTGGCCGTGCGTGGCGACCCATTAGACAGGTGGTACATTTCGGTCCCCGGTGTATCAATCGGCTGGTATCCCAGTCGCATGACTGGTCTGCTCAAGGGGATCAAGCGAAGGGGTCACTCCTTGGGCTTGGCGTTAAGGGTGGTCACTGTCCCCGGGGGTGACTCTGAGCGTATAGGTTCCGGCTAGCACCATGGTAAGGTCTAGCTCTATTTATCTCTTTTGTATTTTGATTGTTTTCCCCCCATAATACGAGTGGGAAAAATTACTTTCTTCGCTATTGCACTTCCTGATAGTTTGGCGACTGTCATTTCTGGTTTTTAATTCATCTTGGATTTTACCATACGATTTTTACTTTCTATTCTTGTACAATTGTAAAATGTTAGAATTTTAAGTACATGTTGTATTGTATCACCTAATGTTTAAACACCATGTTCCTGTTTAACCACCATCAGCTTGGCGCAGCATAGCCAAATATGGCTCTTGCGCCATTAAAACCCAACCAACCTCCTACTCTAAGAATTCCATTAGAATCTATGAAGGGATTTAAATTTCTTAAATTACTACCCTTCGGAATAGAATTTCCTTTTTTTTAAGGCAGAAATTTCCTTTGAAAATTCTCTTACCTGAACTTCTTTTATCAAGTATTCAGAAGCTACCTTTAATTCATCACCTGTTAGAGGTCCTGACCTCAGTGAATGAGGAATGGAACAGTTCTCAAGCTACTGCCTATCCTTTTGTTGTGTACTTTACAGAGAAAACACTTCAACACTACAGCTTCGTTATCATTTCAGAGTGCCTTGAGCACAACACTGTAGCAGACCATTTATTTCAGCAGAAGCTTATTTTTTGATGCCGAAAAAGCGGAAATCCGCGGAAATGTGTCATGTCTGAGTTTTATAAAAAATACACAGCTTTTAAAGCATTTTCTAATGCCTTATCCTTTTGGCCTTCCTACGTGGAGACACAACACCACCATCCTCCTCATCTGAAGAATCACGATCATCGTCTGAAGAATCACGATCCTCGTCTAAAGAATCACGATCCTCGTCTAAAGAATCACGATCCTCGTCTAAAGAATCACGATCCTCGTCTGAACTTTCAGGATTCTCGTCTGAACTTTCAGGATCCTCGTCTGAATCTGTATCATTTTCTAGTAAGTAACGCCGAGGTTTTAAGGAAGCAAATCTTGATTGTATTTCTGCCATAGCTTCTACATCATTATTTGCATTTGCTTCATCGAATTCTGCATCTGAAGGGGAGAAAAAGGTTTGCTATATGAAATATTTATTACAAAATGATTCTTACACTTTTGCTAAACATGATTTTTGTAATTACATTATTCTGATAAAAAATGTTTTACTATGAAAGTTTTCACACTTACACAAATGACAGATACAGAGTAAACTTATAGAAACATGCTCAGACATATTAATTGTGATTGTTTTTTTTTTGCCAAAGCAAAATAAGCCTTGTAAAAATGTCCCTGGAGAAAAAGCTGCAAGAAGGCATTCATAATGGAAAAATAATTGCCGTACGAATGAAATGAAAAATAATTTAAAAACGAGAAAAGGAAGTGAGTGTGGCCGATGTAGCAAGCATATGTAATCGGAGTACATCAATTTGTACTATCATTGAGAAGAAGGACATTATTAAAGAGATAGATGTTTTAAAGGGAGTAGTGACAAGAATATCTACGCAACAGTTGCATATTTTTTTATGAAATTGGAAGGTTGCTTCTCATATGCATGCATGAAAAGCTGTTGAGAGGCAACAATATTAATGAGGATATCATTTGTGACAAGGTGAAATTAATTTTCACTGACATCGTTAAGAAGACACTAGTATCACTAACAGCCAAAGAAATATTTTAGGAAAGGTTTGGGTTATACATGCTATTTGAAGAAGAAAAGGCAAATGTGCAACCGCAAAGTTAAATAAATGCTGCAAACACAATTCTTTATTTCACAAATTTTATGGATATTAATAATATAATCTTATAAAAGTAATATTAGTAAGCTTTCTTTTGTAACTTTTAATGATCATTATATGTAAAAAAAACAGAAATACTGTCATGAAAAGAATAACTGTTTGTAGCCGTTAATGTACTACATAATTTTTTTTTATATAGTAACAACTTTGCTCATATCCGTAGAATTGATATGGAAAGG
>BGPR01020854.1:1303-27313 GCA_013235015.1 Araneus ventricosus | reverse complement strand
ATTTAATGAAAAATCAAGTAAAATCAGCTCTTTTTACTAGAGCTAAAAACAATCAACTAGAACAATTAAAATCAATTAAAAATAGAATCTTAACTTAAACTTTAAACAAGAACAACGAAATTTTTTAATTTATAAAGAATAAAATTTATAGAATAATATTTAAAAAATGAATTTTTTTAAAAAAAGTGCACGATGTTTACGTAGCGCGCAATTGCAGCAGTAAAACAAAAAAGAGAACAATGGAAATCAAGATCACACAAAGAAAGCCCGAAAACAAGACAAACTCAGAGGTAATCGGAAAAAAAAACAAGCAAGGAATCCATTCTAGTCCATTTTTTCAAGACCTAAGAACTTTATTCGAAATGAATTAAAAACAATAATTGGGAAATTTTTCTGTAAGAAGCTAGCATTTAGCCAAACATAGCTCTCAGATATCCTTTGTGCTTTGTTTGGGAAATTTCGGGCTAAAAGAAGCTATGTTTTGCTTAATGCTAGCTTCTTGCAGAAAAATTTCTCAACTATTCTTTTGAATCCATTTCGAATAAAGTATTTAGCCCTTGAAAAAATGGAACTAGAATGGATTCCTTGTTTACTTTCGGTTTTATTAGATCATGAGATGAGATGGAGAATCATAAATATCACGTAATATAAAAGAAATTTAATTGAAATTAGAGACAGCGAATATTTCATGCCAGATATCTGGTGGCCAAAAGCGGTTAGTAGGACATAAATGCCAATATTTTCCAAATCCATAATAACAATAAAGAAATGAAAATGCCTTAGCACGTTTACTAAATTTTAATGATAGATACTAATTTAATAACTATGGTGTGTAAA
This sequence comes from Araneus ventricosus, assembly GCA_013235015.1. NCBI lineage: Eukaryota > Metazoa > Arthropoda > Arachnida > Araneae > Araneidae > Araneus > Araneus ventricosus. The sequence continues at coordinate 26,476 of BGPR01020854.1, read as the reverse complement.
ATAATAACAGATGTTAAATAATACTTAAAACCAAATTGTTTGCACAATAAAGCTAACTTCTATTTTATTATATTCTCGATCCAAATCTGATTTATACACTTGAAATGAATAGATCAAGCCTAGTTGTGCAGGACAAATAAAAACAATAGAAAGCTGAATCTGAAAATGTGGGAAATGGAACGAAACTCGGACTTCTTGCTTTTAGTCCCTGAAGAAAAACCCGTACGCGGGCAATCATTTGGGAGCAGACAAATTTGGTAATATCTTTGGTTTAAAAATTTAACACTTTTCGGGGTTTATTTAGGAATTGAAGTTGGTTGGTCAAGACAGCTGCATGAAATTAAACCGCAAACTTTTAGAATGTGCATCAAAGTTCTAGTAAATATATATATATATATTTCATCTTTCGTATGTTTCCTACAGCGATATAGCAGATAATAAATAAAAACTTCAGGAGTAAAATAGCTTAATATGCAAATTTTTGCCATATTTGCGAACATTATAATACAGAAATCATTCTCTTGTAATACTGTTGTTAAGTTCCTGAAAAAAATGCCCTTTCTTGTGTATCTGTTTTATACAATGCTGAACTGTTACAAAAATGAAGGAAAAAAAGCGAAAATTAGAAAAAATGCTAAATGCTTTAATTTAAAATAAATACATCCTTCTACAAATTTTGTAGTAAAAGTCTAACATTTTAGTGTCCAAAGTTAGCATTTTTAAACTTTTAATCATTTAGAACTAAAAGAATATAGTATCTATATAATATAGTAAAATTAAAACATATTTCAAATGTATGTACATAGAAGTTTTGGAATAAACTTGATAAACATGAAACAAAAAATTAAAAATGGATATAAAAATGGGAAAAATAATTACGATAGCAATGCTCAATACACTTCAATATCTTATAATTTCTAAATACTGAATATTTTATATTTTTTACAATTCGGTTGAAGAATGACAAATGCATTGGGTGGATTTCTCCTTTGTCTCTGAGAACGATAAAATAAAGTTTGATTAAATATTTCAGGTAATACCTCAGAAATACTTATAGAAAATCCACTGCATCAATAAGCAACTTACTTCGACATCAATTTCACAGCAGTCAGTCATGATGAATACAGCTCGTCACTACCTGAACAAAACTGCACGGAAAAAGACTTTGAAATTCATTTTTATATGATTTGGACCACCATTTTCTCAAATTAAAAAAATGATATTTCCGTATTATAGAAATTAATATTTGGGGCATTTTAAATAACAGTTCTCCGCAAACACGCAGTGAACACCATTTTATAACTACACAAAATATGAAAAGAAAGTACTGAACATCAACTAATTGAGTTCAGTGTTCAAAAGGCACCCTCCCTGCATTACTGATAAAATTTTCATTTTGGGAGTTATTACTACAACAATATTATTCTTAATTTAACTAAAATGCTTTTTAGTTACACATTCCAAAACAAGAGCGTCAAATATCACGCTAGTCTGTTATTGTCGATTTACTCTTTCATGTGTCTCTCGCTACCTACTGAATTTTTCATTGAAATTTGGATATTTACATACGCATGTGTATGTGGGAAGTAAAACAATTATACTGACCGATCGTTACATCAATGGTTCTATTTCTTGCATTTAAACAAAAAATTGTTTTCTTAATTGAAACAAAAGCCGAAAATTAAATACAACGTTCTTAATAATTATCTTGCATTGATTCACCGTTTTATTGCACAGTTGAAAACAATATTAGGTCGACTGAATGATGTATTATATTAGCAACTATTTCATAATCTACACCAGGGTTACCTAACCTATATTCCCTTGCGTACACCTTGATTAATATTTATATTTTCGCTTACCCCCTATTGTCATATCCTTCTCTCTCTTCCAATTGTCCAATCAACGAAGGCCAAAAATCGATGGATCGAAAAAAAGTGGTGTAGTTTTGAAATCACACTGTTTTGAATCTGCACTGTTTTTTGGAGTAATGTTCTAAACGACATATTAAAAGTCTCCGCCTGAGGGAGGTGCGCGGGGGGGGGCACATTGGGGTTTGAAAGGGGCATTTTCAGTTTTTCATAAATGTCACGAAAACTATAGGTTCCATCGAAAAACACTCAATTACAAAATTAAACTAAATATCATTTCCTACAAATCAAGCCCTACATTGTTTCTGTAGGTTCAATTGTTTAGAAGATACAGGGGGATTTAAAAGTTAATATTTCTGAAATTCCTTATTGTAATGGTAGAATCGATTAAAAAAGATAAACCAACCACCATCATAATAATCTCATGTCTATATAATAATCATGCATGTGTAGTATTGCATATGTCGGACAGTGGGGTAAAAAACCCATTTGATGAACAATTATGCTCCCTTTCTACCCTTCACATCCTTTCCCCATCACAAGTTTCCTTCTAATCTTAGTCCAATCAAAGAATTGTAAATTTAAAAAAAAATTTAATTTAAAATTAAAAGTTGTATTTTGAAATTCGGAATTCGGCACAGTTGTTGGGGAGAGCGCCCTAAACGACATACCAAAAGTCATCCCTGGTTGAGGCTGCTCAGGGGGTACAGGAGGTTGAAAGGGGAGGATTTCTCAGATTTTCTTATATATCTCTGAAACTATGGATCCTAGCGAAATAAACTTAACTATAAAACTAAACTAAATTAAATTTTGTACAAAAATATTCCTACACATTGTTCTTAGTATGAATAGTTTAGAATATTATAGCAGTTTGAAAAAGTACAAAGATACAATATGTGGTAGAAAATGTTAGCTTTATTTTTATGCATACATACCTACATAAAAAATATGCATAACCCATTTTTAATGTAGTTTAACTTCATAATTAAGGTTTTTTTCCCGTTACTATCCATAGTTTTCGAGATATTTAAGAAAAACTGAGAAATCCCCCCTTTCAAGCCCCTGTACACCCTGAGCACCCTCCTCCATTGGGGACTCTTAGTATGTCGTTTAGGGCACTCGCCCCAACAACTGTGGCGAATTCCGAATTTCAAAACTACGGACTTTTTTCAAATTTACAATTCGTTGACTGGACTAAGATTAGAAGGAAACTTGTGATGGGGAAAGGATGTGGAGGGGAGGAAGGAAGCATAATTGTTCATCAAATGGGTTTTTTACCCCTTGTCCCACACAAGCATTACTACCCTTGTAAAATTATTATATAGGCATGAGGTTATTATGTGGTTTGTTGATTCAGCATTTTTAATCGATTTTACCATTACAATAAGGAATTTCAGAAATATTAACTTTTAAATCCCTATGTATATTCTAAACTATTGAAGCTACAAAAACAATGTAGGGATTGTTTTGTAGGAAATTGTATGTAGTTTAATTTTGTAGTTGAGTGTTTTTCGATGAAATCTATAAGTTTCGAGATATTTATGAAAAACCGAAAAGGCCCCCTTTAACCCTTTATCTACTGACGGTACTTATAAGTACCAATCACTTTAAAACTTTATAGCACATCAACCATTACTTATATTTTGATGGTATGTTTTTAGAAACAGTCTTTGAACTCTACTTTTTCATGAAAAATAGCAGTAGTTGTTCTAGGCTGATGAATTTTGCGAGGAAGAAAGATATTTTCGAATGGACATTGTGTTCTTTTGCTACCATTTTGTGCAGATTGCCTCTCTTATCTTTTCTTTGCTATAAATATATAATATCAAACCAAAGGTAAGTGTTGTATTTTTTTTATTCATTCTGTATTGTCTTAGAATATTATTTGACCAATCATTATAAGGTAACAGATTATGTAATGTGATTAACGGTCGAATTATTCGATGGTACTTATAAGTACCGCCAGTACACGTAGGCAGTACATCATCATGGACAATTTTTTTCTTCCGTGCCATTATTTGAGTATTTGAAAACGAAAAATATATATGCAGTCGGCACCACTCATCCTGATAGATTTGGGTTATCCAAACTCATTGATGATAAAAAAAAATGAAACGAGGGGACTTAGATTATCAAATATCTGATCAAGGAATATCCTTCTTCAAATGGAAGGACAATAGATCCGTACACTTTCTTTCGAATTATCATGGAAACGACACTTGCAAAGTCCAAAGGAGACTCAAAGATGGTACCAAAATTGACGATACCGCACCCATTGTTGTAAAAGACTACAATGGACACATAGGGGGAATTGATAAAGCCGACATGTTACGTGCTATTTCTGATAGGGACAGGAAATCGAAAAAATGGTGGCACAGGCTTTTTTTGCTATGCTAGAAATGGCATATGTAAATTCATATATTGCATATGTGGAAGTGCGTCGTGAGAAAATGTCGTCCCTCGAATATAAGCGCTGCATTACCAAAGGATTACTAACAAAATCAAAACCATAACCAAAACGAAAAGGGAGACCTAAATCTAATGGAGATGAACAAACTTTTTGTGCAAAAAAGAGAAGAAAAGGAAATTTGTCTGTTTCTAATGATGTTCGTTTAGAAAATAGAGGATGCCACTGGCCAACATTTGTGTCGAATCGAGGACGTTGTGAATTCTGTGCACTCAAAAATATTCAATCAAAACCATATTCAAAATGCTCAACTTGTAGTATATTTTTGTGCGTAAATGAAAAAAAATTGTTTTTATGATTATCATCAAATGTGAATTTCTACCTTGAAATTCACATTTGATGATAATCATAAAAATATGTCAATTTGATATATTTTTATGATTATCATCAAATTTGTTTATTATGTATAAAATAAAATTATGTCAATTTGATAATTTCTTTGTTTTCTTATGAGTGTTTTTTGGTTATTTAGCATTTTTAATGGTTAAATTTCATTAGAAATATCATCCGTAATTTTTTTCTATTATGACGAAATTTATACATAGTGTACTGACGGTACTTTTAAGTACCACTTTAATTAATTAGTTCTAATAAATTAAATTTCGCACCGGGGAGATTTTTTTCTTGTATGTTCTTTAATTATCAATATGGCAGCTAAAAAAAATATTTATGAAGAAATTTTCAGTAGTTAATAATGCAGTAGATAAAGGGTTAAAACCTCCAATGTACTCCCCGCGCACCTCCCACAGGCGGGGACTTTTAGTATGTAGTTTAGGACACTTCCCCCAACAAACGTGCCAAATTTCAAAACCACACAATTTTCTTATTCTATTTTTCCTTCGTTGTCTGGACTACCGATCATCCGTCTACACAAAGAGGTTTTCAACCATTAAGGGTTTTTATGGGCTTATGTTAGCTTAAGAATCAAATGACTCCTATTAATAACATTTGTTGGACACTTTATTTTCCTGCTTTCACATTTTATTGCATTTTAACAAAAACTTATACTTGGACCCCAAATCAAACGAAATAAGTATTGCAATAATTTCGAATTGACTTACAAGAATAGCTCAAAAATATACTCAGTAATAATCAACTATTCAAGCGGAATAAAATTTAAATGCGATCTGTGAGCAATGCGATTCTTGAGGAAACAAAATTCTCTGACTTTTTTAATTCCTAATGTTTCCTTGTTTCCACTATTACTAACTTTGATTTCTCGACCCCCCAATTAGTCCATCGCGAACCCTAGGGGTAGGCGTATCACATGTTGGAAACTTCGGATGAACTCTAAGGCTGCTTAAAGATGTATATCGTAGTTTTGAATGGTAATGAGATGCAGCAAACGTCACTTTTTCCCGTCACCCCACTCGTAACTTTCATATTCCGCCATAAGAAGGACGTTAAATTTCGTCGTATTTAACATGCATCACACCGGACATTCATATTTATTGAAAGTTAGCAGAGACGTCTGGTTTTCAGATGAACTGGATTCAAATGAACGAGCTCCATCCCCAAATGGCCATTATATACCTACAAAATGAGACTTTGACCGAACTAATCTAAACGAATTTATTTCAAACTGTATGGAAAGAAAATATTTACACTTTAAATGATTCCACCAAAACTAAATTAATTTTTCTCGAATTTGCACGATGTTCCCAGATGTAATGTGAGACAATATTTCCTTTGAGTTTCTATATCAAAAGAACGGGAGGAACAGATTCACAATCGATAAATGTTTTCGATCAGCCCAACGTATCAAACAAAATCTGTATTAAAGCCGTTGTCAATAGCGCATGGCTCAGCAAAAGCATCCAATCAGAAATGCATTATTATCAGCTTCGAGAATGGAGACAATTCATGCTCACGTGACACACGCGAAATCGACAGCGCCAGTATAATTTTGAAAGCCATTGCGCATTTTACACGGATGTCACATATCAGAGCAAGCCGGCGTGTAGTTAAACACTGGATAGTATTCGCAAGGGGCATTTCTTACATCACTGCGGGTGAGAATGTGTCAAAGAGCTCCTATACCGCAGTTTCAAGTGAAGAGCAGGTTACGTTCGCACTCGTTATAAGAGTGACCAAGCACAGTTTTCACACAGGTCTGGCTACCAATGAGGGGAATACCGCTATTGTCCTCGCTTAGATGGCCACGTGTTACACATTACTGCCCTGCTCTTCGTTGTGGGGCAGTGTGCGGTCTTTCAGCAAATTAGTAACCTATTTACAAAAGATAATGTACGGTATCTCCACGACGTTGTTAGCCATCTCGAACGATATCGTGGGGATATCGCAACAATATTTTAGGGCATCCTGTTCTGTCAGAGTAGCGAAAACCGTAAGGCGTAGAAACCAAACTAACATTCCTATTTCAACGTGCTGCCGGCCTTAGCATGTGCCTTTCTCTTCTAGCTTGTATACAAAATTGGAGGAATTGTCAATCAGATAACAAACTTCCTGTCTGCAGGATGTTCAGAATGGTCGTTTACGAACAATATGGTTAGGTCAGACATACAGAAACTTATCAACTTTGCAATAGAGCACGGGTTCTGAAACTCAAAGTAGTGCCTCTAAGTGGTTCCGTGTCGGTGAATTAAGAAAAGCAAAAAAGATATACGGAATGAAATGTACAACACAGATTGAGTGGAATCCAAACAATGTAACTACCCAGTATCGAGAATAACAGCATTACAATCCGTAAAAGTTAGGACAAATACAACAATGGTAAATAGGACACCGTGTCAACAAAAAATACCTTTGGAATTTTCAAAGTAACTGTTGAAAGAAGATGTCGCCTGAAGAAGTACACGCTTCACATGGTGTTAACCATGCACCTGGGTTATTGTGCTATTGTAAATTCCTATTCCACTCAATCTGTGATGTCCTCTTCATCTAGTGTACCCTTTTCTTTTACTTGACAAAGAGCCCCAGGTAGGGAAGCCCCTTTGCATCTCTGTCCCCATGTTCTATTGTGAAAGTGACTTGTCTCTGTTTAGATGACCTACCCTTAAAGTTGGTAAATGACCTTCTTGAACACACTGTACTTCCTTCGCTACAGAAAAACATTTTTATGACTCAACCAAGCCATCTAAACCACGTATGTCGTTTAAATAAAGATTAATTGTGTTTCCATCATTCTAAAAGGGAATGTTTTTAGAAATTTGGTCTGTACTTGAAAGTTTAAATTTTAAGAACACAAAATTTGTAATTTCTGTATTTGTATATCAAAATAATGTTAAACTACTTCTTTGACTGTATGATATATTATTATTTGCTTTAACCGACAAATTAACTCTACACTGTACCCTTCTCCAAAAATTGTTTGGAAGATACTAATAATACTGACTTTTTTCAGATAATTTTATTGAATAGACTCTGATTAAAAGAAGTCATTTTAGCAAGAATTATTATTTTAAAATTTAAAAAATTTGGAATTAATGAAGTTTTTTAAAATCTTATAAAAATTTAATTTTTAATATTTTTTAGTTATTTCAAGGGATTCATATTTCTTGGTTATCGGCAACACAAATTAGCATGGGATTTAAGATCTGATTCATTTTAAATTTTAATAATTATTTTTATACGTAAACCAGAAACAAACATGAAAACACTAAAAACAGTAAACTTGACATTTAAAAAAATATATAACTAGAGCTCTCAGGCCTAAACACATGTTAATTCGTATAGCACATATATATGAACGCATCTCCAAAAAAATTCAGAAATTCTATTTTGAACAGAAAAAAACCTTAGGGAATAGAAAACATTCGCATCAACAAAAAGAAAAGTCTGAGAAAAATGCATTTAACAAATATTTATAAAACAAAAACTGATAATGCTTGCAGAGCTCTAATATTTTAATATGTAATTTTACAAATTATAAAGTGCCTTAAAACAATATTTTAACTCAATATGTTTCACTATATATTGTCTTAATTAAAATATTATGTCAATAGTCTGCAGTAACTTCAAAACATTATATCTCTCTGTAATTCGAGAACGTTTCGATCGTGGCATTTTCTCAACACAAAAGTTAATTCAAAAATAAAAATATTATACTACAAAGCTTCTAAATAAAAAACTTTGTGTAAAAATTATTATTAGTCTTGAAAAAGTCTTTTTTTATTTAATACTAGCTACGTGACCCGGCGTTGCACGGGCTATCTCGAATAATGCGTCATTCCTTGACGGAGAGAAAAAGTGAGGTCATGTGACACATGCCTAACATTCTCTCCTAAATAAATAAGAAGTAAAGAGCGGTTCAATCATTCCGTCCGCGTAAAGGCTTCAAAATATACTTTAAAAAAAATCGCAAAAATAATCTTTATTTTGTAAAATTACGATTCCGGAATTATTTTTTGTCTGACTTTAGTACGGAAGGAATGAGATAGCCCAGCGTTGATCGGAATCCGTATTTTTTCATATGCCCGCCTCCAGTTTATATGCACATGCAGCGAGATGCACTGAGTACATGAAATCTAAAAGTGGAACCTCATAGAAAACAATAGTTTTAGTAAAAAGCCTATATGAGCGATTTAATTTTCCCTGTTTCTTTATATCAATTACCAAAACCCACACAAAACTCTATCCACATTGACTTCTTGCATTGTTCAGGTTTCCATATTGCAACAATACATTTTTTTTTATTTCTGTCAGCGTCACTTTTTTATTGCTGTTGTAACAATGTTCTTTAAAGTAAACGACTTCAACAATAAAATAAATTTTGAATTGCGCTGTAACAATGAAAAGTATTGTTATAAAGTATCCGAAACAATGAAAAGTATTGTTGTAAATTAGTTTTTAATTAATATCTTTTTCACTAATTAAAATTTCGATATTTAAATGGCCGAAATGGATTCCTTGAATTATTCCCCATCTTTTGGTACTTTCCGCACGCTTCTCCGTTCGGCGGTTCGTGAGAAGATAGAAGGACATACATACAAACAAACATACATACATACATACGTTTGTTTACCTTCGAATTTTAATAGGATAGATTAGTTAGGTAGTAATGAGAACTCAAAAGGAACGAAGACTATAAACAAACGGAAACGATTTGATTAGTGAAGATTGAAATTATAATATCCATTTCATCTAAAAATTGATTGATTCGAAAATATTTTTAATCGATTAATATTAATTATTGGAAACTGCTTGTAAATGAAAACGAAACAAACCACGCCCCCTCATCTGACAAATTTTAAGGCTGACAATACTCAGAAAATTTCAAATATCTTTAAACTATTTGGATATCAGATCTAAAATTTGGAGACAAGATTCCTAACCATATGGACCATCAAAAAATACAAAAACGAATTTCGGTATTTTTGTCATTTTTAAGGTGCTGTGTAAAGATTCAAAGATGTTAATAATCGTTTAATAGCACACTATGTTCTCAAACTCCTACGCAGAACTCACAAATTGCTTGGAGGTAAACTTGAAGAAATGGAATACAAGATTTTTATTCATTAGTCGAATCATATACAGTATTTCCATAATGTTCGTGAGAAATATAAAAAAAATTTCATTATTCGGCCACTTCATTATCCATTGCAATAGTTACAACTCTCTAAACAGCAATTTTCAAGTAAGGAAGCTGAAATTTAGAAAATATCAGAGTTTCCCGGCAGAAATATTTTGGGACGTTTGTCGTTCGTTTCAGGATGGATGCCTTGCTGTTAATATCCTGTCTCAGTTCGTAAGGAATCCGGACCTAGTGCATCGGAACACTTCAATTGACTAGACGAAGCGAGTCTCTGCTTTCTTTTCACCAATCGGCCTTTCTTCTGTTTGTAAATTTGTTACGCAGTCACGATCAAATGCTTTTTTTTGTTCGATTTTCTTAAGATATGACATAAATGTTCCTTGAAGAAATGAAACATGACGTATGTGTAAGAATTTTAATTTTTGATTCCGTTTCAAGATGGTGGCCGTCCGAATGGCTCCAATGCTGTTGGCGAGTTTGGCACCATCACAGCAGTTAAGTTAATACTGTGAAATTTCAATTTCAATTTTCTTAAAACTTTATTTATTTTCTTTAATTAAATGAAATAAATAAAAATAAAACAAAGTTCTGCCTTTTCATTCGAAAATATGTAAATGCTAACTTAAACTTTGCTGACTTTTCACTTTCTCGTATACGAAGTATACAAAGAGAAAGTATTGCAATTGATAAAAAATTCGAACTCAAGATTTTGATGAATCTCCACGTTTTAGAACTCCCTGAGTCCGAAAAACACAATTTTGGAATTATGTCTGTCTGTGTGTCTATTTGTCTCTGCGTCTGTCTGTGAGCACGATAACTTAAAAAGTATTAGAGCTCCAGGGTTGAAATTTGGTTTGTGGTCTTTAGATATAATTTGTAGGTTTCTTCCAAATTTTGGAGAAAATCCGTCCACGGAAAGTCCGTTTGGAACTCTGTCCACGTTCATGTGAACAATATAACTTAAAAACTAAAATAGGTGGATGGATAAAATTTTCTAAACATTTTTATAATAAACAATGTAGGCCTGTATTAAATTTTGGACCCAATGACTGAATGTCTGTCTGTAGAATCGTATGCTTCTGAACACGAAAACTACTAAGTGAACTACTTGAAATTTGGTACGTGATCTTCGAGCCCTAATGGTAGATGAGAGTCTAATTTTCAATTCAATCGGTTAAGAAAAAGCTTTCAAATTGCATATTAGATTTTCTTTATCTAACAAGGCAAATTGCCTAGTGGCGCTACTCGTGACCTTCGTAATGACGCGCAACTACTAAAACCCTCCTTTCGACTTGGGCGCCCGCCAAAAGAAACCCGTGGATAATCGTGGCATTCTGGGTTAAAGATTCGCAATTTTTATCAACGAGGGAAGAGGGGAAATTACACCTTTTGGAAAGAATACGCGAAAGTTTGGGTCAGACCACTTCCGATATTTTACAAAGCCGTTACCTGAAAACGGATTGTTTAAATTTTAAAAAAGCTTCTTTATATAAAGAAATCCAGATGCGACCTTTGGAAGAAATCTACCAAAAAGTAGCTGTCTGTCTATATGTTCATAAGTGCGTATTTGAATGTAACTCAAACACGCAAAAAGCTTGATGGGTGATTTTATTACACAAATGACAGATGTTTGTAAATCCGTGGAAGAATAGACAGACCGTATCTTATCTTGTATTAAACAACATCTTGTATTACAACCTTTAATTTCTCATTTAGTGTGTTAATGTTATAAAATTCAGAGGGCACAACTTATAAATTCATATTACGTATTAAATGTTTTTAGTGATTACAATTTTGATTCCTTGTCTGATATTCATTTTGTGTCAGATGTTAGACTTATCTTTAAATAAATAATGAAAAACAATCGACTATAACTAAAAACGCATGTTTCAGACACTCTCTTCCTGAATTATAAGTAAATTGGTTAAACTTTAAAATATCCCTACTAGCATGAGCTCATTGTTTCTACCTGTCCGTTCATCGAATTAATCGTAAACTGATCCAGTATCTTCGCTAACATATCGTTTAGATCAGTATCAAAGAACCAATTTCCGTTTTGCCAAATTTTATCGGAAAATTAGATATTTTTGAGCAGATTTTCCGATGAAATCTGACAATCGTAAATTCACGGCATATAGATATCGTTCCGATGTCGGATAATACTGAAAATTGTATGAATTCACTGTTCTTTTCTATTTGTAGAATTTCATCGGTCAACGAACTGGTGATGTGTCGTTCGAGTGTATTTGCAACTTCAATGGCTTCCACTAGCTATCGTCGACCTGACAGTGCTTAATTTGACCGTCTTTCATTTGGAAAAAATTTAATTATCTATTTTATTCTTGATTATCTTTATTAATTTTATTACTTACGGTATGTTTAGAAAATGAATAAAATTATTATAACGCTTTTTTGAAAGTTAGATATAGTAATGATGCTATATAATAACTAGTGTGCAAAATGAAAATTTTCGAAAAAGGAAATTCTCGTGAAAATTTATTCAAAATCTTGCAGCACTTAACTGGTACTGTTTTGTCAAGAAAACCGCTTGCTTCCCTCCCTTAATGTTCTGTTATGAAAATTTCTATTGAGAATATAAAAAGGTATTTAATCTTGAAACATATATAAAATATTAAAAAAGTATACCGATCGAATATGTCGATAGAAATTTTGGAAGTAGTGATGTAACGAATAGTGATTTGGCCGAATACTAACATTTTATAAACTTTCATTTTAATTGTAAATAAATTATATTTTCAAATTTAAAATAAAAAATGAAATTAACTACTAATTAAAATTATTTTTTTATTTGTATCGCTGTATCCGAAATTCGTTACAAGAAGTTGAAAATACATGAGTTTCATAGGAGTACGGTGGGGACCATTTGAAAAATTCTCTTTACCCGGATTTGACTGTAATTACTATTCGACGACAAAGTGAAAAATTAAACGGTGTGATTTCTTACAGAATCATTGTTAGGAGGCGAAATCACAGTGTGATTTCAATGGGATTTTTCTTAGAAAATGCAGAACTGTGTAATTAGAAAACAGTTGGAATCAAGTTAGATTAAATCCCAGTGTGTTTTAACGGGGTTATTCGCAGACAATATGAAACTTTTTAAGTTGAAAATTCATTCATTAATTTCGTCTTTTAACTGATATACATAAAAAATAAGGGAAAATGCTCCATCATTTTTTTTGAAGAAATAAGTAGAAAATATTCCTTTTCTTGGAGATTTGTACAATGACCACCAGCTTACTTTAGCGACAGAAATTAGAACATGACCACATTTCGACGCATAATGGTAGAATTGATATGATATTTTTCTCATCCATTTATACGGCAAATCAGCAAGATACCTGGAATTACAATAATCTTTGAATTGGGATAATCATTGACATTTTTGATTTTGTGTGGTTTGAAAGTATCAATTTATTTCTTAAAACTGAAGATTTTAATGCAAACAGTTAACTGATGCACGCATAAATAAGAAAAAAAATTCTCCGGATGATTCTTATAAAAAAATTGTTTCCCTTTGCAAAAATAAAATAAATATAAAAATATTCCTTCTCACGGAAATTGAGCTATTCACCACCAGCCTACTTTGGCGAGAGAAACGCGGCTACACCTTCCTTCGACGGATTGTGGTGGAATTGAAATAGTATTTTTATTTTTGGCCATCGATTCAGTTTAGAAATAAGCAAGTGACCTGGAATTCTGGCGTATTTTAGTTGGGACTGTTCAGAAACATGTGTGAAACTGTGGTTTGTTGGAATCAATTTATTCTTTGAATTTAAAAGTTTTCATGCAACCTGTAGAGGGAAAATTAATAAAAAGAATACATTAATCACGCCATCTTTAAAAACCGAAATTGCTTTTATTTTCAAAAAGTGTAATAAAAGGAATATTGCTGATAGGTTTGGAACCAACGATTACAAGCTTTCCACGGAAAGCGAGATTACAACCTGCCACAACTTCACCGAATGAGGGAGATTATATACTGGTGGAAAAATGCTCAGGACCATTTTTAATCAGCGAAAAATATGGATTTAATATGAATACAAAGGTTCTCAATCAGTTGCCGAGAATAGTGGAACATACAATCGTTGGACTCACATTTTACTGGGAAGATTCCATCACTAGGAAATTTAGGGGACATTCTACAAATTGATAACGACGAAAATTATTTTGGCCCAAAACTTTTCACAAAAAGCTTTTAATGAGTTGAAACTTTCATGAATTGTTTTGTTTCATGTGCATAATGTTGACATGCATTTTTATAAAAATAGAAAAAATATTCGTTAAGATATAAAGGTTTCTTTAAACCTCTTATAAAACTCTCTATTATCTCTTATTAAACTTGAATATTCCAATAGTTATAATCGAAATGCAATTTAAATTATGTTTTTAATTTATTAATGTGCATGAGTATTCAGGATATTCAACTTCCATAAAATTCAATATTGCGGTTCGAAGATTAAAGTTAAAAAACCGTCATGATTTATTTTCCCTTAAACTGTACCGAAATTTATCTCGCTGGAATGCCGATATCTTTCAGAATATTAATGGTATTGAACTGGAAATTTTATATAATTTGCCCTATGTATCTGGCTTTCAAGTTATGACAGAAAAATTTGCTATGTTCGGACATGCGAAGTAAAGAAAAAAATTGCTATAAATAATCTTAATTCTTGCAATATTCAAATTATTTGATTCAAATTTTAATACAAAGCATCTGTCACATATTCTAAAGTAGTTGGTAATCTCTGCATGTTATAAGCAAACAACATGCGGAAAAATTACGTTTTTTTTAAAAGAAACCTTTATATATTCACGAATATGTTTGCTATTTTAACGAAATCCCAAGAAAAATAGCGTTGAAAGTGTGCCCCGTATTCCATGTAGAAATAAGTATTGAAAAACTGACGCCATTTAGTTATCAATTCTTAAAAGTTTCTCAAGTATTCTAGATTGCGTGCTAGTCAACTTAAGTTCGATATTTTTTAGAAAAAAAGATTTTGAACTTGTCGACTGAATCTTTTATTAATTCACATCTGGGTCAGAACAAGTTGAGCTTAATCGTCGAATACATTTCTTTCCAACTAAGATATTTATTTTTGATACATATTCATTAAACAAAGGTACTATTTACGTTTATGCGTAAACTATATTAGTGAAATATTATCTTTAATACAAGCAATTTTTTCTTCCTGTATATTTTACAAGGCAAATCAACGACTTTCATCAGATTCAAGTAAACATGGCATTCGAGATCTATCAGAAGAATTTCATTGACCGCATCGCAACGTAATCAACACGCAACAAATATTTGGAATCACCGGCGAGATTAGCTGAAACGGGAAGTTAATCAGATAAAGGAAATGTCAACTATATTCTGACCATTTTCTTTGATGTTTACGTAAAATATCATATAACATGGAGACAATTAAGGAGACGGTGGACACTAAATAACTTTTTACTTAATTATTGACTTAGAGTTCTGACATTTTTTGCACTCTATTGAAACATTACAATATGAACTATATTTTTAAAACATTTAACTCAATAACTTTTAAAAATTAATATATATATATATATATAATTTTTTAGAACGTCCTTCCCATTTTTTTTTATTTTTCACATAATTTTACATTGTTATTTTCCCTAAGAGCATTTCCAACATAACGGGGTAATATTCAATGAATAATTAAATTATAAGAATTATGTTTTTTGTTTACTTAATTTTCATCAAAATTTTACATTTTTTCATTTCTCACTTTTAATTATCTAAATGTTGGCGAAACATAAAATGGTAAAATGGATACCAATATTTATTTTAGTATCGATCAAGATACCGTTCGAAAAGCTTTATAAGATTTACTATAAAATTAAGACGCTTGGAGGCACGTGAATCTGAAATAATATAGTATTGAGGAAAATACACTTTAAATATATGTGTACACCTACTTATCATACTTGCTTTCACTATACAATACACTATTCGTTAGATTAAACTACAGACATATTCTTACTATGTTATTCCTTTTAATTGACGCGTTAGAATTTTCAGGCAATTTTCAGTCAAGTTAACTTTCAATAAATTGAACTAAGTGATTTTTTTTCTAATATTTTGTGTCCAATGTCTTTTTTTAATGCATGTAGAAAATAAATGAAAAAAGTGGGAGTGAAGATATAATGTATTCAGATTTTTGTAATCCTATCCGTGAGAGAGAGTGTAAAGCAAGAAACCATTTTAACGCTATAATAATAAAACGATAAATCACAAAAGCGAAGAGATTCGTTAATGCAGCGTAAAAAGGCCTGGAAAAACGCCAGATTTAATGTGTTAATTCTGTCTTTTTAAATTAATTTAAACGCATATCGGTTGCAAAGTAATACTTTTACACTCATTAATGTCTACTTTTGAACATATAATTTATAATTATTGTAAATAATGTGGAATCGCAAAATAATTTTTTTGAAATTCATACTAGGTGGCACTACATGCACCATATTCGAAAATTGAATAAAATTAATTTTTAACTAGTAATTAAATTCAGAATATATTTAAAAAGGGTAGAATCATCGAGAACAGACAAATGCGCAAAATCTCAGCTTTAGCACATCAAAGAGTGGGTGAGAACTTCATAACAAAATTTCATTTTTAGAAGCATCAAAGAAATTGATTTAGATAAAAAAAAATTATCAAAAGAAGTCTTAAGGGGTTGATATCTACAAATAATAAAAAGAATATGTATGGCATTCTTGCGTTGATGCTCTACAAAACAGAACGCAGCACCTACAGTCACTAAATTTAGCACAAATATATTATTGAGGGTGAGAATAGTCACTTTGATGCCATTATAAAAATTTTATTTAATGAATGTTCAAACAAAATTAAATCTTTTTCCAGATAACTTTCGAAAATGTTATAGAACAAAAATGAATTTTGCACCACTGAAATTGCAAAAGTGTTTCTTTGATACCAATATAGTTGCTTATTTTTCTTTCCTAATTAAAAATTTTTTTGAAATTATTTTTGGTATATATAAAAGCAAACCCTTTCATTGTTGTAATGAATTCAAATCTTTTTCATTGTTACAACAAATATTGTATCCTTTGGTTGTCTTCCATTTTCTTTAACCAAAGCATAAATGTTTGGCTTTCGTATTCAGTCGGTTTCCTTTAAAACATGGTTTACATAAAATCTACGAATTTTTCTAGTTTTGTGGAATTTACAGGTAAGATTTGACTTCAAAAGTAAGCAGTGCTGAAGATTATTTATAGTTTTGACTTTTCTAAGCAGAACTGCTCTCTTCGGTAATACATTTGGATACATAAAAATATATTTCCGCTCTGTTAGTCTGAAATTTTCCTTTCTTAGTGCATTGCTCTAATTATTTCTTTGAATCGGAAAATAAACATTCTCTAATTAATTTCAAAAATTTTAATATATGTTAGATATTGCACAAATAATTCCGATGCTGAATGATTTCGATATTTTATAAGCATGTTACAATTCAGCAAGCAAGTTCATGTGTTACTCGAGCCTTAATGATTTCATTTTTCAGATTAAAGATCAAATTTCACGTGAGATGACAGTTTGAGAGAATTAAGCAGCTGCATAAAATGCACAAAACAGATATAAGGCTTCGAAAATAGTGCGAGACACATGTCTATCAAAATTTAATATTTTTAATTACTTTAATGGAGGAAACATTAACTCCAATGTACACAGAGGACAATTTATTGAAATTTTTCAATCCATTAATACCAGCAAACTATCTGGTCGCCAAAGGCAGCTACTCAACAATAAGAAAGCGAAGTTAAAGTTCGCGTAAGACAACGCACAATTAGATGTTAATCACTTATAATACAGTAATATTTTTTTCATGTGACTCGACTCCATTATTGAGGTTCGTGTACAAAATGGCAAGAGTAGGAGTAAGTCTATTAAAATAGAGCGGTTGAAATATCTCTCACAATTCGATGTTTAAAAATGCTTTGTTGGAGAATCATGAATATCACGCTATATAAAAATGGTTTAATTGAAATTAGTGTCAGCTAGTATTTCCTGCCAAATATATGGTGGCCAAAAGTGGTTAGTAAGACATAAATGCCAATATTTTTAAAATCCATAATAACAATGAAGAAATAAAAATGTCTAACCATGTTTACTAAATTTTAATGATATAATGACTTTTTTTTATTATACTGTATATTGAAATCTGATTTATATACTTGAAATGGATATTTGTGCAGCACAAATATCAAAAGAGGAAAGAGGAAGCTGAAAATGTGGAAAATGAACGAGACTCTGGCTTCTTGCTTTTAGCCCCTGAAGAACAACCCGAACGCGGGCAATCATTTGGTTGCAGACAAATTTGGTAATATCTTTGGATTCAAAAGTTAACACTTTTTGGGGGGGTTTATTTATGAATTGACATTCGCTGGTCAAGACAGCTTCATGAAATGTAACCGCAACTTTTAGAATGTGCATCAAAGCTGTAGTAACAAAATATATATTTTTCATATTTCGTATGTTTTCTACGGAGTAAAAGCAGATAATAAATAAATATTTCAGGAGAAGAATATCTTAATATCCAACATTGTGCCATATTTGCGCACAATGGTATACAGAATTCATTCGCTTGTAATACTGTTGTTAAGTTCCTGAAAAAATGCCCTTTCTTGCGCATCTGAGTTATACAAAGCAGTACTATTCAAAAATGAAGGGAAAGAAGCCAAAATTAAAAAAATACTATATTTTTTAATTAAAAATAAATACATGCTTCTACAAATTTTTTATTAAAAGTGTAACATTTTGGTGAATAAAGTTAGCATTTTTTAAAACTTTTACTAATTCAGAACTAAAAGAATGTAATCTGTATATTATATAGTAAAAATAAAACGTCTTTCACACAAATGTATGTACATAAATCTTATTGAATAAAATGGGTTTGAAAGAAAATTTTCAATTCTCAAATTTGATACCTGATTCCCGCCTGAATGTAAAGTTTTATTAAGTTGAAATCTTCTTGAACATTCCCATTTATAACTTTGAAACTTCTGTACACTCCGAGATTAAATTCTCATTGCAGAAATTTGTTACAGAAGATTCATTCAATTCGAGAGTTACTTAAATTATGATAAGTTGTAACTATTGGAAAAATACTATCATTTCGTTCATAGTACACTTACTAAGTATGAAACCAAAAATTTAAAGTATGCATATAAAATTTTTTTAAAAATCCGCTGGCTATGCTCAATACATTTCAAAATTTTATAATTACTAAATAATGAACACTGTACACTTTTTACAATTCGTTTAAAAAAAGAAGAACGCATTGGCTCAATTCCCCTTTTAAGTGTAAGAATGAGTGAGACAATAAGATTGTATTAATTATTTCAGCGTAATATCGCATAACAAGACAGCAGAAATATTTTTAGAAAATTCGCTGAATCAATAATTATAGCAAATTACTTCGACATCAATTTCACAGCTGTCCGTCATGATGAATTTAGTTCTTCACGAACTCAACTAAACTGTAGGGGAGAAAACTTTGAAATTGGTTTTTATATGTTTCGGACCTCCATTTGCTCCAATGAAAATAAACTATTTCCGTATTATGAAAACTAATATTCGGGGCGTTTTAAATAAAAGTACTCCGAAAACACGCAGTAAACATAATTTTATAACGGCCCACAGAATGAAAAAAAAGTAGCACCCATGAACTAGTTCCGTTGCGTGTCCAAAAGTAACTGAATTAGTGATAAATTTTTCATTTTGGGAGTTATTACTGTAGCAATATTATTCTTAATTTAACTAAAATGTTTTAGGAGTATCTCATTTATACAATCGGAAACAAGAGCGTCAAATATCACGCAATGGCCGGCTGCATGTCTGTTATTCCCGATTAAGACCTCTATGCATCTATCGCCGCCGTCTGAATTTTTATTTTAAATTCGGATATTTACATGCACAGGTATATGCGGGAAGAAAAACATTTATCCATCGCTCCATTGAAGTTGCAATTCGTTGCATTTCAGCAATAAAGACAAGGCGTGAATTCGATTTACGACGTTAAAATTGTTTTCTTAGTTGAAACAAAAGCCGAAAATTAAAGACAAAGGTCGTAATAGTTATCCTGCACCGATTCGTCAGCCTCCGTTTCATTGCTCAGTTGTAAACGATATTAGTTTGATTGAATGATCCATTATGTTAGCAACCAGTTTATAAGGAACACAAAGGACACTTAAAAAGAGATCTCGAAATTTTGAACTTTAATTGGATGACAAAAAGGGCACTTTTTCTCGTCACCCCTCTCGCGACTTTCATATTCCGCCAAAGAAACGATCTTCGACATGAATCCCATCGACTACTCATGTTTCTAGGAAAGTTGGGAGAGGCGTCTCAGGTTTTCATCTTCTATGATTCAAATCGACGAGCTCCATGACAAAGTAGCCATTATCTGTACTAATAATAAAAGAGAATGTCTGTGTGTTGGTCCTTTACAGGGTAGACCGCTGAACCTAGAGCTACAAAATCTGGCAGAAACATATTTTGGAGGGTGGTAATGTGCACCTCGCAGCCCGTTTTCTGAAATTTTACTTAATTAAAAATTAAGTGAAATTTGGACGATTTTCATTAATTACTTCCGAACATATTACGGCACAAAAATCATTTTTATACCGTCTGAAATTGGAAAGATTTTCCGTAATAACTTCCAAAAATATTATAGCACAAAAGTGCAAAAAAGTACCATTTCAATGATATCAATTAATCTTTTTCT
Source organism: Araneus ventricosus (assembly GCA_013235015.1). Lineage (NCBI taxonomy): Eukaryota > Metazoa > Arthropoda > Arachnida > Araneae > Araneidae > Araneus > Araneus ventricosus. The sequence goes on along the minus strand of BGPR01020854.1, from coordinate 5,851 downwards.
TACATTATTTAACATTTTTACCTTCGAATGCGGGTCAACTGCTGTACCAGATACAAGAGAGAATTCCACTCCCTGCATTTAACGCAGTTCTTCTGGTTTAAGTCCTTGTAGCATGAAGGTTAAGATTCCGCGCAAACTTTCTCTCATTTTAATATATTTTTAAAATTACTTTTTGACATTATTTACATCAATACTTTTCATTGTTGCAACGCAATTCAAACCGTTTTCGTTGCTTAAATGAATATTTAATTGCGGCTTTCTCTTTAATTGTTAAAACTGAATTAACATCCTAATGCATTTTGCTTTCGTGTTTTATTTCATCGAATTTTTGTTGAATCTAAAACCCAAGCTCTCTGAGATATAAAGTATATTAAGAAATGTGTAGTATTGTCTGCTACAAGAAATGTGCTTTTTCCTTTTTCGCTTCCTTGGTCCAAGATTGTCCAGTGCCTACGTGCAGGAGGTCAGTTAAAGGTCACTTTCTCACCACATTACGAGCGGGGGAGGCTATAAGGTCACTCTGAAATAGCGCCTGACAACAAGCTTGTCCAATCAGACGTTGTTTTTTTTCGGTGACGCAAGGCCGGAGTGTGAAGAGGGGCCTTGATCCCTACACTTGAAAAAGAATGATTCGAGAATCAAGACGTGCTGCTGGATGATTTCTTGGGAAGAAAGAAAAAAAAATGGTGTATATACGTCGTTCCGGTGTGGACGGTTTGAATTGTGTCCTTCTTGCGCAGTTTCTTGCACGAGAAAGAGTCGTGATGCATAACTATTGATGAAGGAGGAATCCGACCAATTTTGGATATTGCAGGGACCAACACAGATAAGACTTTTTCATTTATCAATATCTTTTTACGTTTTTCATGGCGGACATAAAATTTTTGGCATCCAATTCGTACCCCCTTTCCATAAAAAAAAAAGGAGAGGAAACTTCAAGACTATACTGTAAAGATTTCTCGGACCTTTTGAGTTCCTAGGTTAATGACATTAAGTTTTTTTTTTTTTCGCGAATGTTGATCAACATTTTTAGTTTAAGAAAAGGGGCCCCCTAATAATATCCTGATAATATGTAGTCTAGAAATTAAGTTAATGTCAATTATTATTTTTGTGTATTAATATAAATAAATCTTTTAGTTGTCTTTTTCAGGAGTAATTCCTTTTTGCATTCATGTCTGACGTTGTTAACTTTTCCTTTTGTTTTTTTATATTTTATGCATGCCATCTTTCCTTTGTTTTTTTTATTTTTTAGTAAAAAGGATACTTGAAATATATACGGATAAATTAATTTAGCAAAAATGCAATTTTTTAATCTAATGAACTGCATTTTTATATATCTAAGTGTTTATACATTATATTATATAATATCAAAATAACAATTTATATGTTTAAGTAATAAATTTATCAAGTAAACCACATAACAATTTATGCCTTTTATATAACAATTTATAAAGTAAACAATATAACAATTGGTGCCCGTGACCAGTCGTCCAATATTGTTCCATTTTGAACAAAAATTAAATTGGACTTTAGCAATCATTGGGTTTGCAGTATTATGCATTTGAATATTTTTCTGTGTATGATTAATCATGATATTTTGTGCATTTACTTTGATATTTAATTATTTGATATATTTTGTTGACATAGACATGCAACATTGTTGCTTAAAAATTTTTTAAAGGTTTGAAATGAGTAATATGTATACGTAAATAGAAAATTCTGTTTGGTAAGGTGAATAAGGGTATTTTTTTTTCATGATTTTTTTGAATGAGAGCAGGGATTTTGATTAAATTTTTGATGTCATGTATGCATGGACTTTGTGATTCTCTCACCGCCAACAACTAGACGTGGTACTCCCTACAACCCAATCATGGCTTTAAATACAGGTGATCAGCAAACTGCCTTTAGTATTCAAATTGAAAATTTTAATGGGGAACCGGATAAATTGGAGTGGTTTATTCAACAAATCACAGACCTTAAACAAATTAACAAATGGTCAGATGAAATGACTTTTCTTTTTTTGAAGTCAAAATTAGCGGGTTCCGCTTTATCTTGGTATGCCTCGAATCCCACATGCAAAAATGTAACCACATTTGACGATGCCGTCACACAATTACGTGCATTTTTTAGAAATGATTCGACTCCTCTGTCAAATTCTGCAGAACTTCATAACATTCAGCTTATGCCAGGTGAATCAATTCGAAATTTAGCTCATCGCATACAAGTTTTGACCAGTAGAACATATAATCTACTAGAAGATGCTGCAGCACTCAATCAAATTCAGTCAATTCAGTTACTTAATGCACTTCCGTTAAAAATGAAACAAAAATTAATTCATGAGGACACGAAGAATTTTTCGTCATTAGTAGAAAAAGCGCAAAAAATAGTGTTGACTGAACAAAGTCTTAATTTAATGCATATTGCATCTTCTCCACAAATGGAAGAATCAAATAGTCAGAATAAAATACTGGAGGAATTAAAGAATCAAATTGAGAATTTAAGCAATAAGGTGCAAAACATGCAAATTACTTATACACATTCAAGCACTACAAGTGATCAAGGTAATGATTCAGCTGTTCAAGCTTATGGAATTAATTATACTGGGCAGTACTTTACACCACAAAATATGTCTCCACAGCAGGGTAGCATAATTTGTAGCTTTTGCCAAAAGCGCAATCACACAATGTCTCAATGTTTTCAATTCAAAAGACATTTGAGGGATATTAATAATTCAGAGAATAGAAATAGAGATTTCCAACAAGGTTTTCCGTATAGGGCCGGTCAAAATTATAGACAGCAAAACATGAGATTTCCTCAACAGAATTTTAGATCAACCAGACCCGAAAATAATGGATTTCAGCACACATTTAGGCCAACATACAGACCTCTCAATTCTGTTCGTGCTCCGAACACTTTCAGGCCACACAATTATTTTGGACCTTCGACGTCACAAAATTTTCGACCACAACAAAATTTAAACTTCAGGAGGGGCTGCTAAATGGTGGCGGAGCAACCTCTTCTCGACCACAGGCCACTAATTTTGATAAAACAAATGTATGCAGTAGTGAAATGGTTAAGAATGTTCAGAATATTGAAAATTATGAGAGTAATAATCATAAAAATATTAATGTAAAAGCAACACAGAATGTGAATGAAAGAAAAATTTTGCACATAAACAATGTTTATGATGAGAACTTTTTACCCACAATAAAGGTTAAATTTGGAAATAATTATTATGTTATGCTAATTGACAGCGGTAGTTCTGTTTCTCTTTTGACAATGTCTGCATATAATGACATTAAGTGTGATACTAAAACACGACTTCTATCTCGAAACGTAATGATTCACACTGTTAATTCTCAACTTTCATTTTCATGTTGTTCGGAAATTTCCTTTAAAATTGACCAGCACCACTTTAAAAATCCTTTTTATGTTGCGAATTTTAAGCAAAGTACATTTGCAGGTATCTTGGGATATGATTTCTTATCAAAAAATAATGTCATTATTGACACGAAAAATGGTTGTGCAAAGTTTGACAATTTTCAGGCAAAATTTATTTCTCCAGACTGTTATCCTAAAATGACCAATTGTCACACAATCATTGATAATACTGTCATACTTCAGTCAAAAATGATTTTACAACCGCAAGAATCATCTATTGTTAAATTATGCCTAAAAGACACAAGAGAAAATATTTCGGAAATTTTCTTTCAGCCTACTATTTCTTCGCATGATATTGAAATTCACCCTGCATTACACACGGTCAAAAATTCATGTTTTCCTACAGTTATACGTAATCTTGGTAATACGGCAATTCACTTTAATAAAGGACAGGTTTTCGGTGAAGCCACCCTATCATTTCTGTTAAAAACAAATGAAAATGAAAATGATAAAAATATCTGTGGAAGTCCTAACAATAACACACCTATGTGCAATCTTATTACACCTTCTGAGGATATTTTAAAAAAGAGAAAAGATGAACTTTCTGAAACAGACTTTAAGTTAGAACATTTAAATTCTGATCAAAAACAACTGCTTATGGAAACACTTTTGGATAGATCTGCAGCTTTCTCTAAGTCACTGAAAACAATTGGCTGTACTGATAGGGTTATCCCCACATTCAATTTCCGATCTCATAACCCAATTAAAACTTTGCCTTTTGAAATTCCTCATGCCATTCAAGGCACGATTAAAGAGGAACTTAATGAACTAATTGAAGCAGGACTCATTCATAGGAATATTTCACAATGGTCATCACCAATGGTACTTGTAAAAAAGAAACAAAACCCAACAAATCCACATAAACCAGCTTCATATAGAATGGCCTTGGACCTACGGTTGTTAAATACTATTTTGGAAAATTCTACGTATCCTTTACCAAAAATTCCTACTTTGATAAATGAAATTTCAAAATATCCATTTTACACGACCATTGATTTTTGTAAAGCTTATTGGCAAATTTTACTTCCTGAGGAAATGCAAGATGTATTAACATTTACGACGCCGTTTGGCACATTTGCTAATAGAAGACTTGTTTTTGGTTTAAAA